>JABMCL010001305.1:690000-692500 GCA_018857735.1 Alviniconcha marisindica
CGCAGTTGTCGTCACTCCATAAAAGGACATGAAAACAAATCCGCTGACCGGTGATTTGCGTTGAAGCAGCTGCTATAGTTGGAGGTGGTTAGCCTGTACGACTTATTTGGTGGCATTTCATTATTACCACTGGGCCTTACACGGCGTTCGCCTGCGTTGACAGTATTGGACATGCTTTGACCGCACGTTGACTGTATGATGACTTCGAACTAAGTCAGCAGCAACATTGTGAAGGTACGTTTAAACTTTGCTGACGTATTGAAACAGTGGCAACATTCTGAATGGACGTTTTTTTTTTTTTTTTTTTTTTTGATGACTGTCAATTGACGCAGTGTAAATGGACGTTGGCTGTTTGATGAACGCAGTGGCATTGTGAATGGACGTTGGTTGCTTGATGAACGCAATGGAAACATTGTGAATAGACGTTGTTTGATGAACATATTGGCAACATCGTGAATAGACGTTGTATGTTTGATGAACGCAGTGGCAACATTGTGAATGGACGTTGACTGTTTGATGACTGTGAATTGACAGCAGTGTGAATTGATGTTGATTGTTTGATGACTGTGAATTGACAGCAGTGTGAATTGATGTTGACTGTTTGATGACTGAATTAACAGCAGTGTGAACTGATGTTGACTGTTTGATGACTGTGAATTGACAGCAGTGTGAATTGATGTTGACTGTTTGATGACTGTGAATTGACAGCAGTGTGAACTGATGCTGACTGTTTGATGACTGAATTAACATCAGTGTGAACTGATGTTGACTGTTTGATGACTGTGAATTGACAGCAGTGTGAACTGATGCTGACTGTTTGATGACTGAATTAACAGCAGTGTGAACTGATGCTGACTGTTTGATGACTGTGAATTGACAGCAGTGTGAACTGATGTTGACTGTTTGATGACTGTGAATTGACAGCAGTGTGAACTGATGTTGACTGTTTGATGACTGTGAATTGACAGCAGTGTGAATTGATTTTGACTGTTTGATGACTGTGAATTGACAGCAGTGTGAATTGATGTTGACTCTTTGATGACTGAATTAACAGCAGTGTGAACTGATGTTGACTGTTTGATGACTGTGAATTGATAGCAGTGTGAATTGATGTTGACTGTTTGATGACTGTGAATTGACAGCAGTGTGAACTGATGTTGACTGTTTGATGACTGACACATGGGTTAAAGAAGGTACATTTAAAACAATAATAAATATAAAATAAATACATAAAAGTCTCACTCTCACATTCTCTCCCCCTCTCGCCTGCCCTGGCTTCTTCCACTGACATACACCCGCAAACACATGTGTAATGTTCAGAACTGATTATCATCACTTTTACGTAGCGCTCTTCTCCCCTCTCGAGCAGACTCACCACATATTGTCGCATGCGATTCTGAGTGAGTGATTGTAATTTTTATAGCGCGTTTTTGGCAATATCCACCGAAGTGGTTTAGTTCTTACATGGCTGGTGCCTCGTGAAACTGTTGCCATCTCGGCGCGTTCTGTGTACACCATACAACCATGCACCATGCCACTTCGTGCAAAGCCATATACAGATGGTGCATCCGTGTTTGGCTGTAACTTGCTACCTGCACTTTTTTTTGGCAGAATGACCGGGATCTTTTAACCTCTTCACTGCCCCAGCCTGTAAAATTTCCAGGCTGAAATATGCGGGAACGCCCTTCAAACAGTGTATTTCCGGTCCTATAACACATCTACATTCAATGCTGTGCGTTTTGATGAAAATCTTTTCACATGCCAGCGCGAAATTTCGCACTTTTAATTGTCGTTTTCGAATAACATCATGGCAGCAAAAGGGTTAACTGCTACTGAGGTAACATTTGGGAAGTTATGATGAGTGTTTGGCAACCTTGTGGAGGCGTGCTGACGGTTACTTGATGATGAGTGTTGAAGATATGTTGACGACGCACGGTAGCAACACCACAACGGTAAACTGTATTGTGACAATCGTTGTTAGCTACGTTGACAGAATGTTAATGGTATGCGGACTGTGAATTGAAACAACACCACAACGGTAAACTGTATTGTGACAATCGTTGTTAGCTACGTTGACAGAATGTTCATGGTATGCGGACTGTGAAGTGAAGCAACACCACAACGGTAAACTGTATTGTGACAATCGTTGTTAGCTACGTTGAGAGAATGTTCATGGTATGCGGACTGTGAAGTGAAGCAACACCACAACGGTAAACTGTATTGTGACAATCGTTGTTAGCTACGTTGAGAGAATGTTAATGGTATGCGGACTGTGAAGTGAAGCAACACCACAACGGTAAACTGTATTGTGACAATCGTTGTTAGCTACGTTGAGAGAATGTTAGAATGTCAATGGTATACGGACTGTGAAGTGAATCAATACCACAACGGTAAACTGTATTGTGACAATCGTTAGCTACGTTGAGAGAATGTTCATGGTATGCGGACTGTGAAGTGAAGCAACACCACAACGGTAAACTGTATTGTGACAATCGTTGTT
>JABMCL010001305.1:710000-722500 GCA_018857735.1 Alviniconcha marisindica
TAAACTTTGTTGGCGGCTATAAATGACATACCTTGTTTTATTTGAGTTGTTTGTAACAAACTTACTACTGTTCGAGCACCAACGAAAAACTGCTCGTTAGCGGACAGTTTTCAGGAACCTATGACGTAACTAAATACTGCAGTGGTTGAAGGAAGGATGTCGTAAACCAGTGCTTGGAGTTTGTGGTGAGTGCATGGGTATGACATCATTGCCCTGCCTCATGCAGGGCGACACTTCCGTCTGGGTAGAGTTAGTGCCGCGGGAAGGGTGGTGACCTCGCACTTGTTCAATGCAATGTCATTCTTCCAGTAAAAACGTGGGGGCAACTTCTGAGAAACTGTTGACTGACTGATTGACAGTTTTTATATAACAGTCGCACTCTGACTGAAAAAAGTATTGCACAAGTTTATTCTTGTAAGCTATTTGTATCGATCATGTTATTATCATCGTTGTTGACGGGTTTTTTTTGTTATTGTTTTTGTGTGTGTGTCCATACATTTCTTATATCATTGTCTTTTGTGTATGCATTTCTTAACTATAATGTGACTGAAGTGCTGTTTCAAGCTCTTTTTTAAAAACTCGGACAGAAATAGAATTCATGACAATTGTTCATGTTTAGTCACAAGGGCGGCCATCCGTTCACAGAGATGCTGACACACACCTAGTTTAAGTAAAATACCAACAACAAGCACTCTGTTGTGCGACGTTTCCAACGAGGTTTGGACACAATAGAAACTGAAACCAGGATGACAGCTAGCTTTCTAAAATAAGTTCCAAGGGCAGAGCGACTATGGACCTTCGGCTTGGTGTTTGTTGCAGATCCGTCTGTCAGAGGGCATGTACTCGGTCTTCCTAGAGGACTGGTTCCGGATCTTCCCCAGGGAGCAGATTCTGATCCTCAAGTATGAAGACTACGTCCAGGACTTACAGGGGCATATCCAGATGGTGTTCGACCACCTCGGACTCGGTACGATTTTTGTTGACTCTCAGAAAATGTATTTTAAATCTGACATGATCGTTAGTTGGCGGGGAACGTTCATGCTGGCGCCCCCCCCCTCCCCCCCACCCCACCCCCCAAAGAATTTAAAAAAGAAAGAATAGAGAAAGAATATGTACAAAACAGCACGGGTGTCAGGTTCCCATAGGTTGGAATAGGTGCATGATTTATATGATCCGATAAAAGTGTTTGTTTATAAGGGTAATAGTATGTACGCTTTTTATCATCCAGCCCTCGCCCAGGCAAGGGACTACTCTAGATCTAATTATACATGTACACAGTTTCTAAAATACGACACACCAGTACATACATGGAATAAATGGAGTTTAGACATCAAACATGATATGAGACAGAGGGGAATGGGGATGAATAAATTAAAGGGCTGTAAGATCGTCAGTAGCAAATATTATTGGTGGGTAAATGCGGTGAAGAATGGGAAACATAATAATGAGGTAGAACGTTGCAGGCGGGTTACAATGTTTGTGTGTGTGTGCGTGCGTGCGTGCGTGCGTGCGCGTGCGTGCGTGCGTGCGTGCGTGCGTGCGTGTGTGTGCGTGTGTGTGTGTGTGTGTGTGTGTGTATGTGAGTGTGAGTGTGTACGTACGTATAAGAGAGAAACAGGGACTGACAGACTGAACTTTATTAGGTAAATGCCTGTCGATTCACACTGATTTTCCCCCCGATGATCATATATATGTATTTGAGTGTTTGTAACTGTTTCAAGGACACGTTACCCGACAGGCATTCATGCCTAAACCTTTATCCTTGCGTAATTAAAGTTTAATCAACCAACCAGTCAATCTCTCTCTCTCTCTCTCTCTCTCTCTCTCTCTCTCTCTCTCTCTCTCTCTCTCTCTCTCTCTCTCCCTCTCTCTGCTGACTGTTCCGCTGCTCCGTGCACTGAAGCACTCCAGCAGTGAGGTACAGCGGAAGCAGAAATTAAGCAATAGCGAAATGATATCTAAAAACAGCCTGTTTATCCGGTTACAGTTATTGGTGTTGGCGTGTCTGGTGTGTGTTTGGGTCTTATTTCAGAACGCTAGCAGTCAACTTCTTTTCAGATTTAAGAAGAAACTGAAACTGAATATGTATGCCCTCCATTCGTTCTGATGCGGCAAACTCCAAGCACTGGTTTCCGACATCCTTCCTCCAGCCACTGCCAGAATTGATTACGCCACAGGTCTCTGAAAACTGTCAGCTAACGGACCATTTTTCGTTTCTGCTCAAATGGCAGTAAGTTTGCAACAAACAACTCAGATTATAACAGGCGATTCTTTTATAACCTCCCACGCTGCTTACGCCACCACAAATAAAACCAAAATTGTTTGAATCGAGATGGGGTGAGCCTGTTTGGCCTAGCGGTAAGGCGTTAGGGTGGTAAGCAGAGGAACCTCGGTTCGAATCCGCTTCGGCTCTCCTTTGTCTTCAAAAGTTGTGTTCTGTTGACACTGTCTTGTGACTTTGTCCTTCACAATTCTGAAACATTAAAATGGCTCTCATCGCTGCCCACCTTAATGCAGGAGTCATTGCGGTGGTGACAGAGTAGCGATAGTTAAATCTTCTCCCCCCCACCCCCCACCATCCATAATAAGCCTTATGGTTTCTGTGGGCGTTTAGCACCATGTTTACTTACTATCGAGATGGAACTCCTTTTCCCGGGGCGGACGCGCCTTGTGTTTACTTGGGTGCTTGGAAGCTTTGTTGCCTTTCGGAGGGCGCTGACAGCGTCCGTAAACAGCCGCGCGGATAAAGAGTGCCCCTTCAGTGGCGTAACCAGTTCTGGCAGAGTTTGGAGGAAGGTGCCGGAAAGCGATGCTCGTAGTGTGCCTACGTGGTTGACGCAACGCCAGCTCCGAACAACTGCTAACCGTCTTGCTGTGCCCGTTTCCCCAGACCCCCTGAACGAGTACAGCATGCTGAAGCTGGCGGAGCTACCCGTGGTCCGGCGAGGTCGGGAGAGGGAGGAGGCGGGCTTCATGATGGCCGAGACGGTGGCGCTGCTGAAGGAGTTCTACTCGCCCTTCCTGGTCAAGCTGGCCGACATGCTGGACGACGAGAAGTGGCTGTTCCCGAAGACTGATATCCCCGTGGCCGCGCCCCGCAACGTGGACACGGAGGAGGAGGACAACAACGAGCCCCCGGCCAGCCAGGCCGAACCCGAGGCGGACAAAGAGGAAGAGGCAGAGAAGGCAACGGAAGAGGAGGTGGAGCCGAAGGAAGAGGAGCCGGAAAAGCCAAAGAGTGAGGAGGAAGGAACGACAGAAGAAGGAGGAGAGGACATATAATTCCACTGTTGTGCTGTTTCCTGCTGGATTGTTTTTTGTTTTGTTTTTTAATCTTTTACACCATTATCATCATCAGCAGCAGCAGCATTAACAACAGCACAACATAACAAGGCAATAACATCAACAACAAAAGTCTCTCCAATTGTGATCCTTTCTTTTTAGTTTTTAATCCAGTAACGCAGTACTATCTCGAATCTCTAAAAGTTTACTTTACTTGCTGTTTCGTCTGTGCCCTCCATTCTCGTGTGATATGATACTTTCTGTGAACGTGGTGAAATAGCTTCTGGATGACGCGTGGGTGACTCTGGTACGTTTTGCATAGTTGGTCCTAATAAAGATTTTTACAAAGTCATACTAACGGTTTGTGGTGGTTTCATTCTATTGAGGAAGAGGAGGGAGGAGGAGGCGGAATGATATATTTGTGGACGTTTGCTTGTGTATGTACAAGTAGTTTGTTTTCTGCACGTGTGCATATCGTGTTTGTACTGGTCTGGATATTATACTAGTATGCATCTATGCCGCTTGTTCAAGTGTGTGCAAGTATGCGTGTGTGTCGTATCTGGCTGTATGTGACCGTACGCTGACTGTACATGCAAATAATTATGTGTCTGAAGGTTTTCTTCCTCTGATTTAAAGTCTTTCCACAGACTCCATGTGTGTTTGTGTGTGCGTGCGTGCGTACATGAGTGCGTGCGTGCGTGCGTGCGTGCGGGTGTGTGTGTGTTGTAGGCATTGAATCTTAAAAACATGTACATTTAAAGAATGTGTAATCTTTTAAAGCCTATGCTGGTTAGGCACTCTAAGTAACCATTATTATCACTATTATTATTCACAAGTAAAATATTACAGTGATCTTAAGATTATGAAAAATAACACATAGCGATAAGATACAACATCAAAGCAGCAACAAATTAAAAAGCAACAAACATACAAAAACAAAACAAACAAACAAACAATAAAATCAACAACAAATAAATAAAAAGATTATCAAAAACAGCACACAGCGATAAGATACATCAAAGCAGCAGTAGTAATTGGATTTTAATGCCCTGTCAACCACACAGGGTCATCTCAAGGCAGTCAAACTCAGGCCATAAGCAAATACACATTTCTAAACTCTTCTCACATATATAATTATATCAACCCTCTATCAAGTCAATCTACAAAACCAATCACTTCACAAACATAAAACATACATATGCAAACATTAGACACAAATTTTCGAAGAGGAAATCCCTTCAATATTACCGCTGTTAAAAGAGCACATAAGGCTAGGACATGCTGGTATCGTCGACCGTTCTGTCTATCGATACCAGGTTAAAGAAAAATATATAAAAGGAATGGACAGATACAATATAAAATTAAAAAAGTTACATAAATGCATAATGACAAATACCAGTGCCATATGGCAGCACGCTGCACATACCACCTACCAACTATCATTTGCTAGCTGCTCAACAAGAGCCATATAAAAAAGCCTAACCCTTAACTAAAAAGGTTTGAGAGTTTTCTGGAAAAAAAGTCAGGAGAATGGACCATTAGCAGAAAAATGACAAGACAGAAATAGCAAGAGGACTAGGCAGAAAAAACAAGAGAGATAGGAAAGGGGAATCAAATGACAGCCCTGAGATTCCAGACAGGAGCGAGACCTCAGACATCCCCGGCCTGCCTTCGGGGGTCAAAGCAGCAACAAACACACAAACACAAAACAAACAAAACGGAAAAATCAACAACAAAATAAATATAACGAACAACATTCAGACTTTAAATTGCACATTCGTATTCAAATAAACATACACACACATACGTATCCGTGCCCCTAGTTATATTCACTAAATCTCTCTCTCTCTCTCTCTCTCACACACACACACACACACACCACGCACGCACGCACGCACGCACGCACGCACGCACGCACGCACTCACACACGTTTGTGCAGGTATGTACGTACGTGTTGCAGATCAATGTCTGTATCGTTACGTAGGTATGTATATTGTAAACATATGTGTTTGCGCTGTGCGTTTTTTTATGTTTTTTCTTTTTCTTTTTCTTTTTCTGGGGTGGGGTGGGGGGGGAATCAATGCATAATTATACGTTTTGCTCTGAGCGTGTGCTGTTTCCGCACCCTTTTTGTGTGCATGTACCGCTTTGTGAGTATGCGATTGACTTACAGGTGCAGGTGTGGATGCGTGTACTTGTGTGTGTGTGCGTGCGTGCGTGCATGCGTGCGTGTGTGTGTGTGTGGTGTGTGTGTGTGTGTGTGTGTGTGTGTGTGTGTGTGTGAATATATGTGTATGTATGTGTGTGCGCGCGCGCGCGCGCGAGTGTGTATGTGTGCGCGCGTGTGTCAGTGTGTGAGAAAGAGAAAGAGAGGGTGCGCTTGTGCGCGCGCGCGCGTGTGCGTGCGTGTGCAGATGCAAGCTGCTCGGGTCTGCCAGAGCGTCATGACATCAAGCTGCGTGCAGTCCATACGTCAGAGTTAACGGCGATCAATCCTCTCCTCCGGCCCCCTCCCCAGTGCAGGGTCAGGGTAAGACAAGCGAGGCGAGGTGGGGCCCCTGACTCATCTCATTAGTTCGCACTGATGTCAGACTTTGATGAAGGTACGAGCAGCTGCCGCTTCATGAAAACTAGCTCTGCAGCAGTGACTGGTCGATAGTGATCATTAGAGTATGTCCCGATCATATGGCCCACACCTCTCGGAATATCCCTAATAACCCCCCCCCCCCTCACACACACACACACACACACACGCACGCACGCACACGCACGCACGCACGCACGCACACATACACAAACACACACCCTTCTCTCAACATAGGCCATGTTCCGCAGCATAACCTATACCCCGACACACTGTCTGACATATTCCCCACACACCGACACAGCCCTAGCTTCCATTCCAAACTGACTCACATAGCCCATTCACACCCAACACACTATCATATTCCCAACACACTATCATATTCCCCCACATCTTTTGTAGCGACAAACAATTTTATCGCGACAAGCATACTTTTGTCGCGACAAAAATGACACTTGTGGCAGCTCCCTCCAATGATAGACGCTGCCTCTCCATTCCACATTGACTCGCATAGCCCATTCACACCCCAACACACTGTCAAACATAGCCCCCATACATTGACACAGTCCATCCATTCCACACTCACATAGCCCATCCACTCCCCAACACGCTGCCAGATATATTCCCCACACACTGAACCACATAAGCCCCATTCATGCCATGACACACGCATATAATAATGGAAATTTGTAGGCGCTCTGCCTATAAAAAATATATTTGAACAGCCCAATGCGCGTACAAAAGCAAGAACAGTGACAACATGTTACAACATACGATTAAAAACGTTATGCGTCCACTCATTTCCTTGCACACACACACACACACACACACACACACACACACACACACACACACACACACACACACACACATCCATTCCACACCGACTAAATCACACAGTCCACTCAGATCCAGACATGAAAAACTCATAGCCACTTCTTCCCACTGATCTGGCCCACACAAACCAAGGTATGGACCACACCTAACCCGGAGTAGCCCACTCAGACCAAGGTATGGACCACACCTAGCCCGGAGTAGCCCACACAGACCAAGGTATGGACCACACCTAACCCGGAGTAGCCCACACAGACCAAGGTACGGACCACACCTAGCCCGGAGTAGCCCACACAGACCAAGGTACGGACCACACCTAGCCCGGAGTAGCCCACACAGACCAAGGTACGGACCACACCTAACCCGGAGTAGCCCACACAGACCAAGGTACGGACCACACCTAATCCGGAGTAGCCCACACAGACCAAGGTACGGACCACACCTAACCCGGAGTAGCCCACACAGACCAAGGTACGGACCACACCTAACCCGGAGTAGCCCACACAGACCAAGGTACGGACCACACATAACCCGGAGTAGCCCACACAGACCAAGGTACGGACCACACATAACCCGGAGTAGCCCACACAGTCCAAGGCACGGACCACACATAACCCGGAGTAGCCCACACAAACCAAAGTATGGACCAAACTTAACCCGGAGTAGCCCACACAGACCAAGGTATGGACCACACCTAACCCGGAGTAGCCCACACAGACCAAGGTATGGACCACATCTAACCCGGAGTAGCCCACACAGACCAAGGTACAGACCACACAGAACCCGCAGTAGCAAAAAAATCCCACATGATCTGTTAAATATAAATGATACCTCCCCCCCCCCCTCCAACTTCTTCCGCAATACAAATCAAAACCATTATGCTACCTATAAGGCTGTTACCGTATAATATGGTTTAAAATAACAAGATATAAAATCATCCATCCACGCAAACAAGAAGAAAACGCTCCCATTCCCAAATTGTCCACCTCAGTGTGGTGTAACATTTTGCAGAAAGAAACACGGGCTATATTTTCGTGTCTTTTTCGTACACCAGCAAATGTATACAGCTGCCATTGCACAGAATTTGTAACGCGAGACCAGATGTTGATTTGATGTATCCGACACTCAACCAAGTGAGCTACATTTACTCCATACTCCCGCTCCAGTTTGGGTCGTGCACATTACGTGTATGTGGATTATCCCAGAAGGTGTCTGAGCGAGACTGGAAAGCGTTGACAGTCTGCTGTCACTACCTGGCAGACTGTTCAAGTCATAAATGATGCTCTTCTCGACCTTGTCCTCGACCTTGACCTCGTTACGTTGTTAAATGTTCGAACCTGGGCTTATCCATACCGCAGACTGCTCTGGCGTCGCTAACGGACGTCAGTTTCAGCCTTTCTGCATGCATTCGTAATCAAGACTGGTGGGCTTCAGGAATCGGAGAATCATTCTGGACATCAGTTTTATATTAATGTAGCAATGAGAGGTGCTGTCACCGTCTCTAAACAAACCCCCTACCAAGACTGTAGCAAAGAGATGTGTTGTCACCGTCTCTAAACAAACCTGCCCCCCACCAAGACTGTAGCAAAGACAGGTGTTGTCACCGTCTCTAAACAAACCTGCCCCCCACCAAGACTGTAGCAAAGAGAGGTGTTGTCACCGTCTCTAAACAAACCCCCCACCAAGACTGTAGCAAAGAGAGGTGTTGTCACCGTCTCTAAACAAACCTGCCCCCAAGACTGTAGCAAAGAGAGGTGTTGTCACCGTCTCTAAACAAGCCATCTCCCCAGCCATCCGAACGGCTGTCCGCCAGGTTCCTTTCGTAGCGAGCGTTGATGTCCCGGAACCTGTCCCCGAGAGAGCTAGTGTCCTCCGTGTCCACAGCCGACAGCTCGTCGGGACCGATGAAAGAAATGCTGTACTCGTCGAAGCCGGAGTCCATCCTCTGCGCCACCGTCCTGCACCCGTCACCGTCGCCCTGGGTTGTCAGTGTCTCCAAACACATCTTTCCCCGAGAGGGTAGCAGTGTGGAGGCACTGTCAGCGTCTCTGAACATATCGCGCGCTTGGCGAAGGGAGACCACTGCTTTGTACAGTTGTCTCCCTTCCTGAGTGTCGAGGTGGTCGGAGTCGCTGGGGAGGCGGTGTTCCCTGAGTACGCTGGGACTGTTGGGGAGACGGTGGAGGTCGGAGAGCAGTTGGCTGAAGTCGTTCATCAGGCGGTACAACACGTGGGTGCCCGCGGCCGAGTCGCCCTCTGGTGACCTTGGTGAACCTCGTCTTCCGGTCATTGTTGACCGTGCGAAACTGTCTTGTGCGCGTGTGGAGCTGGTGTCTGGTGGTTTGGTCGTGCTGCCGCTGTTTCCGGTTGCTGCACGTGCGAGACTGTCATGTGCGCATGCTGAGTTGGTCTCTGGTGGTCTTGGTGTGCCTCGGCTTCCGGTCAGTCCTGCACATGCGGGGCCGTCTTCAGCGTCAGCTGCACTGCTGTCAGTGTCTGGTCCTGCAGAACAATCCGAGTCGGTCTGCGTTCCTTCAGACGACGAGCCGAACTGTGCGCCCAGCAGGCAGCAGTCGGAAAGAACCGAGAGGTCAGAATAAAATGTGACGTTGAACCACCTGCATGGCGTGTGCCTGGCAGTGCAGACACTGTCAAACGCAGCCACTAACATTCTGGTCGGCACGTTGGCCTCGGTGTTCTTCAACTGATCAGTTTCCCAGGCCTCGTAGCAGTCTCTGGTCTCGTGTGAGTGCACGAAAATGACGCAGTCGGCCCTGTAAAGCTGCTCCGCGGTCCAAAGTTCCGGACCGACGAACCGGATGTCGTCCCACTGCCACCGGAAGTACGTCACGTCACATGCGCAGAATGCTTGCAGGTATAGGGCGAGCGAGTCGGTGGCGTGGATGTGTTGTGTGAGACCCGGGTACGAGAGAAGACAGACTGAGAGCGTGGGGAGAGGCGGGCAGGTCGGGGTGGGGCACAGACGAGCACGAGGGTCATGGTCTGCACAAACGAACAACAGTCACACATCAGCGCTCACTTGGTACCTCTACACAACACACACACACACACGCACGCACGCACACGCACACACACGCAGGCACACACACACATGCACCCACCCACACATATATGCACACACACACACACACGCGCACACACACACACACACACACACACACACGCACACACACAGAGCATAAAGCAAACACACACACACATACATACAAACGTGCACGCACGCACGCACGCACACACACATACACACGCACTCACACACACACACACACACACACACACACACACACACACACACACTCACCACACACTCACACACACACACACACACACACACACACACACACACACACACACACACACACACACACACGCACACACGCACGCACGCACACACACACACACACACACACACACACACACACACACACACACACACACACGAGAAGTCGTCTGGTCCGTCTACACAACCTGACAGACAGAAATCGTATAAAACACAGCTTTTTTCACACACACACACACACACACACACACACACGAGAAGTCGTCTGGTCCGTCTACACAACCTGACAGACAGAAATCGTATAAAACACAGCTTTTTTTCTAGAGATTAGACATCATGCAAGTAATTTGTGGAATAATCATCAGCAGTAGATCATGACTGGGCATTTGGAAATATGTGTAGTGAACTTTCTGTTAGCCTAAAGACTGTGAGTAAAGAGGAAGACTGCGAACTGGGAACTCCACCCACACCCTCCTGTATCTACTTAATCCTCTACATCCAAACATTTCAATCGAAACTTGTGTTGGCAGGGTACCATTGCAGTTTACAAATACTACTCTACTGAAAGAAAAGGAAACAAAACGAAAAACACACAACAGCAACACAAATGGAAGAGGGCGTAGTTACCGGACGTGCTAGACTGGCACGACCCTGACGTCATCAACTTGTCCATGCAGGGGAGATCATTCACAAAGCGGAGTGTGCGTACTGCAATCAGGAAACAAACCCCTAACCATTATGCTCGCTGCAGTCCTCGCTCTACTAACCATGGGAACCAGCGGGACAAAATGCATGTGCACAGAGTAACTATGTTCTTGGACTGATTGCTCTGTTCTTTCTTCTCTTACTAAAATGACATGGGTTTGTTGAAACTTGCAAATGACTGAATAAAAAAATTAAAACGATCCGCTTTAATAATGATAATTTTTACAAGCGTCATTCTCTAACCCAGGCTTAACTCACTGCTATAAGTACAACAGCATGAGCACGTTAATAGAACGGACAGGTTAATGCATTATTACCATCGTCAACAATATCAAATACAACCGGAGTGATGATTTCTTCAACAACACGCAGTAACAGCTGCAGCAGTAGCAACACCACCACCACCACCGTTGTGGTTGGAGGATTAGTTCGAAATAAATGTAATGCGGCAAAAATAATTCCAGGCACGAATTCTTGTTCGGCTGCAGATCAGCAAGCAAAATGAAACCAACAACCACCATCACCACCACTACCCACCACCACCACAACACCTCCTGGCCCCTCACATCGGCGTCGCCAGCAGTAACACACCACAGCCGCCACCACCACCACCACGACGCAGATACAGACAGCGACGGAGGAAGCTACGACCAGTTTCCAACTGTCGTCTGGGTGTGAGGGTCTGGTACCCAGCCTGGCAACATCCCACGGAATCTGCACTGCGTCTGTGGGAGCGGTATCAGAGTCAGTGCTGTGCTCAGTTACAGACTCAGTTCTCTGCCCAGTTCCAGACTCCCTGCTGTGCTCAGTTACAAAGTCAGTGCTCTGCCCAGTTCCAGACTCCCTGCTGTGCTCAGTTACAAAGTCAGTGCTCTGCCCAGTTCCAGACTCCCTGCTGTGCTCAGTTACAAAGTCAGTGCAATGCCCAGTTCCAGAAGACTCAGTGCTGTACTCAGTTCCGGCGGGTTTCTGGGCGTTATTCGGATGATTTTGTCCGTTTTTGTTGCCGTTGTTGTGTCCGTTGTGTGTACTGAAAACATGGTGGATGGACACTGTGGTGGCTGATGCTGTCGGTGTCGGAGATGCTGCTTGTGGAGATGGCTTTGAGGAGTCTGAAATTTTAAGACATATCAGACGCAAGCCAAACATTAACACGCATTATCTTAAAGGCGACCCAAGTTAAGACACAACCTAGCTTTCCAAAAAACGTAGACAATGTCCAAAGTGTTACTTCTGAAGACATCGTGTGTACGTTACTCCATCAGTATCTGTGAGACTGAAGCGCTTTTTTCCCCCCTTTCCTTCGATTTACAACCCCTCGGGGCGTGGGACCGTCGGTTCGCTCTTTAATAATAGAGAGCAGAGATCGGTTAACTTATGATGTATTACTTCTAGCACACATGCCGACTTTCTTCACGACGTCACTTACATAGAATGCCAAACACAAAATGGCAGCGCTGACGGCCATGCCTTTCACACACCGATTGCTGACAAACGAGACCACGGATCTACCGCGAGTCTGTTCTTCATTCCATTTCAATCGACTGGACACGTGGTACCTATTTGCTTGGGATCCGCCGTAACACGCTGATGCAAACTCACAGATATGAATACAGAGAAGAAACGAAGACACCACACACACACAACACACAAACACAACACACCACACACAACACATTTCTACACCACAACACACAAACCACAAACTACAACAAAACACACACACCCACACACACACACACACACACACAAACAAACAACAACACACAAACACCGATGCCTGTGATGTTCAA
>JABMCL010001305.1:730000-737500 GCA_018857735.1 Alviniconcha marisindica
GAGACAGAGAGAGACAGAGAGAGAGACAGAGAGACAGAGACAGAGACAGAGAGAGACAGAGAGAGACAGAGAGAGGGAGACAGAACGAATGTGTGAGACAGAACGAGGAGAGAGAAAGGGGAGGGAGAGAGAACAAGGAAGAAGGAAAGACAGAAGGAGAAGAGAGAGAGAGAGAGAGAGAGAGAGGGGAGAGAGAGAGGAGAGAGAGAGAGGAGGGAGAGGAGAGAGAGAGGAAGAGACAGACAGACAGACAGACAGACAGACAGACAGACAGACAGACAGAGACACACAGAGAGAAACAGAGAGAAAGAGAGGGACAGAGACAGAGACAGAGAAAAAAGAGAGAGAGACAGAGACAGAGAGAGAGAGACAGAGACAGACACAGAGAGACACACAGAGAGACAGAGACAGACAGAGAGAGACAGAGAGAGAACGATAGCGAGAGAGAGAGAGTGAGGGGGGGGGGGGGGGGAGAGAAAAAGAGAAAAAAACATGTTAGGCACATATTATGCTACAAAAGACAAGACGCTGCATGGAATGAAACATCACACGCAAAGTTAGTCCACGTTTACCTTTTATCTCATCAAACCATACCAGCCATTAAATTCAACAAGGTCATCCACAACACACAATCAAACCACATATATCTATATATTATAGCCATATTTCACACAGCTCACAGAGCTGCGGGCAGCAGTAGCCTCGTAGTCTACTCAAAGCAATACAGTTTAGGGCTGAATGAGACGGGGATAATAAACACAATACACAACAACACACACGCGCGATGCCACGGACAAATGCACATCAACACACACACACACACACACACACACACACACACACACACACACACACACACACACACACACACACACACACACACACACACACACACACACACACACGTGCGCGCGCTCTCGTGCGCGCAAACACACGTGCGCGCGGGCGTACACAAACACACACTCATGAGCACGCGCGCGCGCACACACACACACACACACACAACACACACAACGAGGAAAGGAAAAGACAGGTTATGGTGTTGCTGGCGAAGGAGTGACAAAACATGCAGCGAGTGGACCTGTCGGCACGTTTTGTCACCACGTAGTGACAAAAGGTCCCGGAGTGACAAAACGTGCAGGCTGTGCATCAAATTTGACACGTTTGTCACCTTAGTGACAAAACGTGCCGTAGTGACAAAACGTGCCGTAGTGACAAAACATGCCGCAACAGAGGTTTTACTTGCACAGAGAGGAAGGAGAACGACATACCGTCACTCAGACCGTTTCTATGGAGTTTACAGCCACTGGGCATCTGAAACAGTAAACACGAATACTAACCAAACTGGGCTTATGAACTTGTACCAGTTTGCAGTTCTGTCCGTCTCACTTCTCTTTTCTCTCAATGTATCTCTGTGTGTGTCTCTGTCTCTGTCTGTCTCTCTGTTTCTGTTTCTCTGTCCCTCTCTGTCTCTGTCTCTCTCTAGCTCTCTCTGACACACAGGAAACAGAAATCGTGTAGAAAAAGGCAAAGTGTAACATTTTGTAAAAGCGAGTCTACATGGCAGAGTTTGAAGTTTTCAACAAACGCCCCCTCCTCCCCACCCCCACCCCCTTGTGGTCTGTCAAACGCCCAAAACACCTTTTAACCCCCCTCCCCACCCCCACCCCCTTGTGGTCTGTCAAACGCCCCCTCCTCCCACCCCTGTGGTCTGTCAAACGCCCCCTCCTCCACTTTGGTTGTCAAACGCCCTCTTTTGGTCGTCAAACGCCCCCCCCCCCCACCCCTTGTGGTCTGTCAAACGCCCCCCCCCATCCCACCCCTTGTGGTCTGTCAAACGCCCCCCTCCCACCCCTTGTGGCTGTAAACGCCCCTCCTCCCCACCCCACCCCCTTGTGGTCTGTCAAACGCCCCCTCCTCCCCACCCCACCCCTTGTGGTCTGTCAAACGCCCTCTCCTCCCCCCCCCACACCCTTGTGGTCTGTCAAACGCCCCCTCCTCCCCACCCCAACACCCTTGTGGTCTGTCAAACGCCCCCTCCTCCCCACCCCACCCCCTTGTGGTCTGTCAAACGCCCCCTCCTCCCCACCCCACCCCCTTGTGGTCTGTCAAACGCCCCCTCCTCCCCACCCCACCCCCTTGTGGTCTGTCAAACGCCCCCTCCTCCCCACCCCACCCCCTTGTGGTCTGTCAAACGCCCCCTCCTCCCCACCCCACCCCCTTGTGGTCTGTCAAACGCCCCCTCCTCCCCACCCCACCCCCTTGTGGTCTGTCAAACGCACAGCGCTGTAAGCTGTCGCTAGCGGCGAGGAGTGCTGTATAAGGGAGCTAACCCACATAGTACTGATGTCAATACGTCAAAACAGAGTTATCTAGTTTGAATGGATCGTTCCCAGCCCACCTGAGGCCTGCACAACTGCCCCCCCCCCCTCCCCCCCCCCCACCTCCCTCACCTCCCTTTTCTTCCCCGTCCCCTTTTCTCCTCTCTCTCTCTCTGTGTTTCTTTTCTCTTTTTTCTTGTCGTCGTCGTCCTCGTCCTCCTCTCTCTCTCTCTGTTTTGTTTACACAGCACCTATGATTTACAATTTGACGCGGGTCAGAACACTGTCATAAAAAGTCGCGCAGGCCGAGTCGTGACACGGGAGATTACCCAGACTGCAAGGGATCGAGATAAGGCTGCGGAGACACCAATCAAAACGGTCTCGCTCTGGCTTCCAGACAACGTCCCTACCCCACTTCCTGGCTCTGGTCTGGCACAGAGGATGGTGCCTCGACTTTGGTTGTTGAGTGTTGCTTCACGTCCACAGAAACCGTAGGCTTGTTAGGGACGGGAGCCCTGGACGGCCACCTCGACTTTCACACAGCTCCTGAGCTCTGGTTGACGCCTCGAACCCGCCATGGACCTACATACGCATATCTAGGTGGAATCGGTCCAACTTTTGATGCCCAAGATTATCGGATAGAAAGCATTAGATCAAGTTGTAAGACCTTTTTAGAAGTTCTGTTCGGATATCGATTACCTAGCAATTAGTCCCCCCAAAAAGGTGAAGTTTATGGTAGCTAATACTTATGAGTTCATAAAAATCTAAACTATTCTGGTATCTACTCGTATTAATTACCAGATAACAAAAATCTAAACTTGTGTGGTATTTAATACATGCGAGCCAAAAACCGAAAAATGTTATGTATCTAATGAGTTAAAAATCAAACCCTTATTTATCTAATACTTACGAGTTAGCAAAAATCTAAATTTCTACGGTAGCTAATACTTCGAAGGCGTTAACACAAATATGAACTAATTCGACTGAGTTGATCGAGTGGTAGCTGTGGCATCGCAATACGTGGGCCTGTACGTTTCCATGATGACCGGTTGGTTTTGTTGAGTATTTTTGTATGGCATTTAGGACGTGCCTCGGGCTATTTTCTTGATGCAGAGAATTCTTCCACTCAACGCAAATGTCATGGCATCATAAGGACGATGAAAACAAAGTCGCAAAAACAAATTACGAATGAACAAACTGTCTTCGTGATGATGTGTGTTCGTGTTCACTTTGTCACACGCACACACGCCATAACTAGCAACATGCCTGGGCAGTAGCAGTGACACGCCCCTCCAGTCCTGTTGAGCCGCAATCGTGTTGCTTTGCAACAAAGTCCAAAGCGAGAAGAGGTGTTACGATGGTCACATTACTCAGCCGACACTCTCGGCAGTTTGAAGAGACCACGGATTGAGTCTTATCCCTAAACCCGGAAACGTCTTCACCGTTGAACTGTTTTCTATCAGACCGGCTTACTGTGAGGTGTCTGTATACTTACCCTCTTGTTAGCTCCCTTGGAGCGTCATCTGCTGCCCTGGCAAAGTGCTTCCCGTCTGGCTTTTAGACATCGTATGATGACCTATTTGAATTTGACCTTGATGTGCTGGACCTCCTCCCCACCCCCACCCCTTGTGGTCTGACAAACGCCTGCAGTACCGAACAGCAGGTGATGACTTGCCTGAATTCTGACCGAGAATACAAGACAACGTCTGATGATCTGCCTGAATTCTGACCGAGAATACAAGACAACGTCTGATGATCTGCCTGAATTCTGACCTTGACGTCCTGGCAATACAGGGCTACATGTGGTGACCTGCTTGAAATCTGACCTTGATGTCCTGGCAATACCAGACAACGTCTGATGACCTGCCTGAATTCTGACTTCTTGTGTATTCTCATGCACAGCAGATGAGTAGCGTTCACCAAAATTGTTTCTGTTCAGCTTCAGCTCTCCTACAGACTATTATTGCGGGGAGGACTTCGTTGGGTAGTGGACTAATAATGATTTATACTGTGCAAAATTGTGTCCACTTCTCTGGAGTGTCCTTTCATTGAACATATTGACAACAACAAAATGATCTCCCACCCCCAGCCCCCACCCCACCCCCGCTTCCTTTTTCTTTCTGTGGTCTTACTTTTGATCCTTTTTCTGTCTTTTGTTTGTCTGGCTTTCGTTTGCTCTCTGTCTGTCTCTCGTTCTGTCTCTCTGTCTTTGTCCCTGTCTGTCTCTCTCTGTGTCTCTGTCTGTCTCTGTCTCTCTCTGTCTGTCTCTGTCTGTCTCTGTCTGTCTGTCTCTCTCTGTGTCTCTGTCTGTCTCTGTCTGTCTGTCTCTGTCTCTCTCTGTCTCTCGTTTTCTATACCTTCCTTCTCCCCCTCCTCCTTTTGTTATCATGCGTATCTTAAACTGGTGCGTTCTTGGACACAGCCACCTGTATTCTGTGCATTGGTATGACCGTCCACTGGCCTGCACAGGATTAAGTTCAAGGTTGCGGTTCTCCTATCTCGCCAGTCCTGTCCAGGTTCCGAGAAACAGCACGGAACGGATGGAAAGGAAGGCGGGGCGAATGTCGGTCATGCTTACGAAATCTCCGATCTAAGTTTGTGCTCTGGTCGCTTTAGTCACACTACGCCTGGTCATTGAGGACAATCTGATATTCAAAACTCATCGGCTTTCTACTTCGAGAAGAGGTTGATTTTTGCTTCTTTCGATTTCGGCTTTAACAACCCAGACGCACAAAACGGTGAAGCATTACTGACACGAGTAAGTTTTCACGAGCCAAGCTCTTTCTGCCCTTCATTGGTAAAGAGCGAACAAGCATGGCTGCGCCCAGACGAGCTGAACTTGGAAGCAAAAAAGTACTTCTTTTGTACAAACATTGCAGGCAAAGCCTAATGAAGCCTGCAGACGGACACACGTACACATTTTCTGTTTTCTGTTTTCAAGTCAGTTTGCGTCCTCACTTCCGCCGGTGAGCCGGTTTGGCCTAGCGGTAAAGCGTTGGTAAGCGGAAGGACCTCGGTTCGATACCGCTTCGGCTCTCCTTTCTCTTCAAAAAGGTTGTGGTTTGTGGACACTGTCTGTGACTTTGTCATCACTTCCTACTGAAACATTAAAATGGCTCTCATCGCTGCCCATCTTAATGCAGAAGTCATTCTGGTGGTGACAGTGTAGCATAGGTATATAATCTCCCTCTCCCCCACCTTATACCCCCTCCCCCCCCCCTTCTCCCCGTCCCTAATAAGCCGTACGGTTTCTGTGGACGTTAAGCACCATGTTTACTTACTTACTCACTTCCGCTCCCCCTTAACTCATTTATACGTATTGTCCCATGTTCAGGATGCATAACGGGTTTTGTTAGTCTGTTGTAGCTGAGTGTAATTTTGGCATTCTGCCGACATGGACCTCTGAAGAGGGACTTCCTTTATTCAAAGAAGAGGTGGTTAACTATTTCTCCCTGTTATTGTTTGTAGGAGGCCACTGTTTGCAAAGAAGAGGTGGTTAACTATTTCTCCCTGTTATTGTTTGTAGGAGGCCACTGTTTGCAAAGAAGAGGTGGTTAACTATTTCTACCTGTTATTGTTTGTAGGATGCCACTGTTTTCAAGAACAGGAAGGTTTGTTAGGGAAAAAAAAAAAAAGTTTCTTCTCTGTCTTCTCCTCTGTATGTTGGCATTGGTAATGATACCAAAGGGGATTTCCATAGCGCCTATCTACCACACAAGGTGGGAGCGCCGGTGGTTTACAATAACACTAACTACACCCCCCCCCACCCCCCCCCCGCCACACACACACCACCACACCACGCACACACTCGCACAACACACAAACACACACACACACACACACACACACACACACACACACACGCAGATCGGACGGGGGAACAGGCACGGCTGTGAAAAAAAGCAGTTTCAGTAAAAATAGTTACTGAACAGGTGCGAGGGTGGATTTGAAACAGGAGGCAGAGTCAGCGTGACGGAGTGTTTAAGGCAAATTGTTCCAAATAGCTGGCGGGGCCAACGTAACAAAACGATCTTTCACCGAATGTTTTTGTGTTTACACGAAGGGTAACAAAGGCTTGGGCGTCGGGTATGGATCGTTATTGTCTTGTTGGAGTATAAGGTTGAAGGAGAAGAACTTCAAGAAGTAGTAGAAGTAGCATCAGCAGCAGTAATACTAATAGCGGTAGGTAGCAGCAGTCACTGTCGCTATAATGTTATAGTGTTATTGTAAAGCGCCCTGTACTCCCACCTTGTGCGGTTGATGAGCGCTCTAGAAATCCTCTTTTATTATTATTTCCCCGTACAAACATTTAACAGATCACTGAGCAAACGCCAGATAATGTTGAACGAGGGTTTCCACCTCCCCCAGCCCCCCCGCCCCCCCCCCGCCCCCCCCCCCCAGCCATCTTGAACAGGACGGTAGCATCGTTCATTCGTAGGCTACTCAGTACTCGGCCCGATTCCGTCGGAGTTGCGCTGCATAATAGCTGAACTGACACCACCACCAGAAATTCGGGCACACTGGCTCTAACAAAACGCCTTACCTGAGGCCCGCAATCACGCTGACTCCGTGCGTGGGGAAAACAAAACAGACAGCAGCAGACGACAACGGACATTAGGCCTACGTTCGTTGCAGAAAACGTAATTCCTTCAGTCATTCTGTGGTGCGACTTTCGGTCCTCAGCTGTGATGACTTTGTTTTGGTGCATAACGAACAGGAGCTGACAACAATCAGAATCCCTCTGAAATAGTTCTGCTGTCAACAGTCTGCTATCTGGAGTTGGACAGCCGCACGTCTGCTGCACAAGCACAGTGCACTTGAGTTGCCTCCCCTGCCCCTTATCTGACAAGGTCATATCACTTGCCCTCACCCCGGCGACCTCAAAGCTGTGTGTGCAATTCTGTCCACGCTGACGATAGATAACCTGCAAAGATTTAAAAGGCAGCGTGCACTTGGCACATGTTGCATGACCAGGAAATGTCGAATTAGAAAATAAGTCAAGAGGTGCGGTTCCCTTTTATTTGGTCAATATTTTCTTGTTGCCGGACTAGTCATAACTTCCATGACCCTTGACCTTCAACACACACCACACACACACACCACACACACACACACACCACACACACACACACACACACACACACACACACACCAAAGCAAAACAACATGTCTTGAACAA
>JABMCL010001305.1:752500-760000 GCA_018857735.1 Alviniconcha marisindica
GCTTTTCTTTGAGTGGAAATATTCCCAAGTACCGTAGCTTTGTATCGGTTAAAAAAGAGGAATCAGATATCTCAATTTTGCAGTTTTTTCTGTGAAAAAGAATTAATTTGTTAAATAAGAAAATTTACTACAGCCGCCCGACAGTTTTATGCATAAGTTGGTGAGAGGAAAAATGAGCATGGTAAAACAGCTTGCCTTAGGAATGTCCCCCAAAGTGTCCCCCGTTGTGACAACAGATAAAGATTTTTTTAAAATGTTTTTCATGTGCCCTAAAGTTTGGTCGCCAGCTAAATTCTCATCAATAATAACGCCAAAGGGGCCGGTGCTCATGAACTTGTTCAAATGATGTCTTTTAAAAATAAGATTAAGGTGGGAACGGGCGAAGCTGATTTTTTGCCTATAGTAAGTAGCATACTTTTTTTTTTTTGCGGATGTAAAAACATGGCATTTATTGTCGCACCAGTCAATGCTTTTATTTTTGCTTCCTGTAGTTCATTTTTAACAGTGTCTGTAAACTTTATCAGATGTATTTGTGAAGTTCTCCCCAAACATGTCAAATTAACTTTTTTTGCCAGTAATATGCGGGGGAAAATCATTGTAAAAATTTAAAATAGAAGCGGGCCTAAAAAAGGGGTCCTTGAGGAATTCCACAACGAACAATGCCTTCATTAGAGTATTCACCGTTAACATAAAACTTTGTGATCTTAGCTTCCCGATAAGATTTAAATAACGAGACAAATGGGGAGTTTGCTGTATATAAGGAAAAATTTCTTAAGTAGAATATTATGATTAACAAGATCAAAAGCTTTTTTTTTGGGAAAAAGAAAAAGAGAGAGAGGGGGAGGAGAAAAAGAGGGGAGAGAGAGAGAGAGAGAGAGGGGGGGGAAAAAAAAGGAGAGAGTAGAGAAAACAGACAGACAGACAGACGACAGACAGACGACAACGACAATTTTTTGGGTGTGTGGGGTGTGTGTGTGTGTGGGGTTTGTTTGGGGTGTTTTTTGTGTGTGTGTTTTGTGTGTGTGTGTGTTTTTTGTTTTGTTGTGTGTTTTTTGGGGTGTGTGTTTTTGTGGTTTTTGTGTGTGTGTGTGGGTGGTGTGGTGGTGGGTGTGTGGGGGTGTGTGGTGTTAGGTTTTTAAATGCCCAAAAATAGCGTGACCAGGTAAAACCAAAAAAATTTTTTAGAGCTCATCGCGCTTAAAAGCTTTTTTTCTGAAAAAATTTTAAGGTATACACCCCCGAGGGAGAGAGAGAATGAATTAAATGAAGAAAAAACTTTATTTTACGAGGGTAGTGGGAAGACTTTGAGGTCTTTTTTCATCCGCCCGGCCCCTGAGGGGAAAATACTATTAAATAAGGATACAATGAGCTTTCAGTATTTTGAGTAATGTAACCCGTTAAAACAAACCATGTTGAAATTGGGCACCAGAAACCGAAAAAAAAGTCGATAATGACATAAAAATAATATACACATAAAAAAATTTCTTTATCTACGCCCCTAAGATTTAAAAAAACATGTTTGTCATCGAAAAACTACACAGAGAGGGAGAGAGAGAAGGAGGGGAGAGAGAGAGAGAGAGAGAGGAAGAGAGAGAGCGAGAGAGAGAGAGAGAGAGAGAGAGAGAGAGAGAGAGAACTCGAACTCGAAAACTTTATTTTACAAGGATTGTAGTTTAAGTTAGAGAAAGAGAGAGAGAGAGAGAGAGAGAGAGAGAGAGAGAGAGAGAGGAGAGAGAGAGAGAGAGAGAGAGAGAGAGAGAGAGAAGAGAGAGAGAGAGAGAGAGACAGACAGACAGACAGACAGACAGACAGACAACAGACAGACAGAGAGAGAGACAGACAGACAGACAGACAGACAGAAGAGAGAGAGAGAGAGAGAGAGAGAGAGAGAGAGAGAGAGGAGAAGAGAGAGAGAGGAGAGATAGAGAGAGAGAGAGGGAGGAGGAGAGAGAGAGAGAGAGAGAGAGAAGAGAGAGAGAGAAGAGAGAGGAGAGAGAAGAGAGAGAGAGAGAGAGAGAGAGAGAGAGACAGAGACAGAGACAGAGACAGAGACAGAGACAGAGACAGAGAGACAGAGACAGAGACAGAGACAGAGAGACAAGGAATGTAGTTTAGGTGAGAGAGAGAGAGAGAGAGAGAGAGAGAGAGAGAGAGAGAGAGAGAGAGAGAGAGAGAGAGAGAGAGAGAGAAGAGAGAGAGAGAGGAGGAGAGAGAGAGAGCGAGAGATGAGAAGACGAGAGCGAGAGACAGAGAGAGACAGACACAGAGACAGACACAGAGACAGACACAGAGACACAGAGACAGAGACAGAGAGAAAGAGACAGAGACAGAGACAGAGACAGAGACAGAGAGACACAGAGACAGAAACAGACAGAGACAGAGACAGAGACAGACAGAGACAGAGACAGAGATATAAAGACAGACAGACAGACAGACAGTCAGAGTCGGAGAGGGAGGGGGAGAGGCTATCCGTTATTGCGACAGGCGAAAAGGTCACACGAAAGCTGTTTAAACCAAGGGGAAGTACTCATCAGATATGTTCGTTGCCCCAAAGGACAGGACTTATTTCAAGAGTTATATCCCCGAAGGTGCCTGCCAGCTTCACTCGACTTAAGCAAGGATTCAAATACAAAACAACGATGCAACGCAAAGTTCAGAGCACATCAACAAGCCTTTGAGCTTCTACGCGCTGCGCTCCTCTGCATACTTGCATGCTCACTTTTTGAAAAACACTAACATTAACGGCTTATTTCGGCATATTTTGTCGCCGAGCATAATTATATGGTCGCCGGCAGCAGATTGTGTTTTGTCCTAATAAATAGCGTTCTTTTGAACCTTTTATATGTTTGGATGGCTGCAGTAAGCAAACGTTCCAACTTGTTATTGTTCTATCTCGAAATAAAGTTGAAGAAAACTTAATCATGTCGTCTGTTTGTTTGTCCGTTTGTCTGTCTGTCTGTCTGTCTGTCTTTCTGTCTGTGTCTCTCTGTCTCTGCCTCTCTCTGCCTCTCTGTCTGTCTGTCTGTCTGTCTGTCTGTCTCTCTCTCTCTCTCTGAGAGTCAGAATGCTCATGTGTGTGTGTGTGTGTGTGTGTGTGTGTGTGTGTGTGTGTGTGTGTGTGTGTGTGTGTGTGTGTGTGTGTGTGTGTGTGTGTGTGTGTGTGTGTGTGTGTGTGTGTGTGCGTGCGTGTGCGTGTGCGCGTGTGCGTGTGCGTGTGTGTGTGTGTGTATGAGAGAGAGAGTCAGAATGTTCATGTGTTTGTGGTGTGTGTGTGTGTGTGTGTGTGTGTGTGGTGTGTGTGTGTGTTGTGTGTGTGTGTGTGTGTGGTGTGTGTGTGTGTGTGTGTGTGTGCGAATGTGTGTGTGTGTGTGTGGTGTGTGTGTGTGCGAATGTGTGTGTGTGGTGTGTGTGTGTGTGTGTGTGGTGTGTGTGTGTGTGTGTGTTTGTGTGTGTGTGTGTGCGTGCGTGTGTGTTTTGTTGTGTGTGTGTGTTGTGTGTGTGTGTGTGCGTGTGTCGTGTGTGTGTGTGTGTGTGTGTGTGTGTGTGTGTGTGTGTGTGTGTGTGTGTGTGTGTGTGTGAAGGTCACAGCAGCAGCAGACGGTCACGAAAATTCAAATCTGCATACTTACATTTTTAATGAGGATCCTGTTCAACCTTCGTATGATTTGTTAAATACGCACATTATGCTTTCATTGACGTTTGCCATGTTGAAGGAACATGGCGGACTGAAGCTGGGAGTTGGCTCATTGTAGTTGAAACCTGGCAAGAGAAAGAGCGCTGACCACTGAACCTCTTGCGGAAGGATGATATTCTGACAACTCTAGTGCCCGAAGAAGACCGGAGCTGCCTGGAAAGAGTGTAAAGCTGAAGAGGGTCTGAACGGTAGATGGTAGCTTGCTCAGTGATGATCTTAAAGCAAAGCAACGATAGTTTATATTCGATTCTATGTTAAAATAGGTAGCCAGTGACATTTCTGTTGAGGGCCTGCTTTTTGTTTTGTTTTAATTACGCCAGAGCGTATTCAATTGCTTCTTTTGTTGTTGTTGTGATCTGAAGTGTTGAGGAGCTTGAGACACTACCAGCGAGCACAAAGCCAAGGACATCACACCATCGATTGTCTGGAGGAGAGAGGCGTGGAAAGAGGAAACGCCAGATGATATTCCTTGAAAGGACGTGAGAGGGTCATCGTCAGTCAGACGAACATTGGAGCTGTTATAAAGGCTACTCCGGGGAAACTGCTGAGAGAGGGGATGGAGCGCATATGGGCTTTTTTGAACTGAACAGAGCTTTCGTCGCGGGCAGAGGCAAGAAGGGAGAGCATAACAGCCACTGAAGTGGTGGAAGAAGAGTAATCAGAATTATTTCCCTTGCGTCGGAGTGTAGTGGCCATTGCCGAATGCTCTGAAACTACGAACAGTGATTTTGGCAACTAGTTTTTGTGTGTGTTTTTGTTTGTTTGATGTGGTTTTGTGTGTGTGTGGTGTGTGTGTGTGTGTGTGTGTGTGTGTGTGTGTGGTGTGTTTTTGTTTTTTTTATGGGAAAAAAGGTTTACCCCCCTAGAATTTGAAACCTTTTTTTCGGACCGTTTCTGGACAAAAAAACCCAAAAGTGAACCCTGCGCAGTCTTTTTGGAACAGGTCCAGGGGGGAATAGGTTTTTGACAGCTAAAAAGGGAAAATTTTGGAAATTTTGTGACTTTAAGGCCAAAAATTGGGAGATTATTTTTTTCTGTCAAATTTTTGTTGTTGTTGACTTTTTTTTTTTGCGAGAAACCCTTTTGCCCCCGGCATAGTTGAAACGGGGGGTCTTTTTTTTTTAAAAAAGAGGGCATCCCCCACCCTATGACCGGAGCGTGATTAGCGTGGCGAGTAATATCATAGAAGAAAACCCCCCCCCCCCCCCCCCCCCCCCGGCCACCCCCCATCCCCGCCCCCCCCCCCCCCCCCCTTTTCCCCCCCCCCCCCCCCCCCCCTCCCCCCCCCCCCTCACCCCACCCCCCCTTCCTCCGTCATTCCCGTTCTGCTGATTCATCATAACATAGTTCGGAGCTGTGGAGAGTCAGGTGGCCGCCCTGGCTGTCCGTCCAACGAGCCTTCTGGTTTCCTGGACGTAAAGAATTATTGAACCGTGTTAAATTTTTGGGATTTGGGCAAACTTGCCCCGATATGTAATGACACTGAGGACATTGCTTCACTTTACATCATCATCATCATTTAACTAAGTTTGTGTTTGTTTTTTTTGTAGCTATTTTAATGATCATGTATTTGGGGTGGAAAATTTAGATAACAAAAAATAAGGAAATTGGGTAATAATAATAATAGTAATAATTAAAAAAAAAACCAAAAAAAATAATAATAACAATAATAAAAATAATCCAAAAGGAAAATGCTTTCGCAAAAAAAAAGGCCATTTTAAAATTTTTGTTTTTTTTTTTAGGAGAGGTGTGGCGTGTCATAGAAGAGAGAGAGGAAGGGGGGGGGCCCCGGGGGGGGGGGGGGGGGGGGGGGAGGTGGGGGGGGGGGGGGGGGGGGGATATTCAAGAAACCCTTGGGTTTACCAGGGGTGTTTATGAAATTCCCCTTTAAACCCCCCAAAAAAAAAAAAAAAATCTCTCTTTATTTAAAAAAAACAAAAAATCAAAAGATGGTTGTGTATTTTGCACTGGGGGGAAATTTTCTCCGAAGCAGAAACCCGCCAGGAGGGAGGGGAGCAAATCAAACCTGGAGAAACCGCGTTTCAGAGCGAGCAAATGGGGCCCGGGCCCCTAGGAAAGGAAAGAACAAAACAGGGGCCCCACCCTGCGGAGTTCTAGGGAAGGGGTGGCGACAGACGGGGAAAAGACGTGGAAAAAATGATGTGCCTCACACGTGGTTAAAACCTGAAAATAATATGGAAAAAAAGCAACACGCAAGGGTTATTTTTGGAAAAAACAGGGGAAAATTTCGTAATCCAGTGAAATATCACCTGTCGATGCTGTCGAACAAAAAAAAAATTACAATAGAGAAATATAGAAAGGAAGTAACTTGGTGTTTTACGCCCAGTCAACCATTGCGGTTATATCAGGGCGAAGAAAATAGAAAACCTTCGTAGGGATTGATAACTGTAGTTACTTTGAAACTTGTTTCCTCAGGTTCATCGTGCGATCCGACACTTTATTGACACTCATAATCAGCACATGTGGGCCTTACGTTTAAACTACAAGGTGGTTGTGGTCTCACGGATTAGACTACTTCGAATTCAGCTTGAAACAAGCTGCTTTGAAGTGTCTTGTTCAAACAAATGTCGAAACGAAGCCGACATCGTTGCGTTCAATGAAGAGAAAAGAATATTATGCAGGGATCGGTTACAAAAGATGTATGTACCTCGACAGTACGGTATGAAGCGGGGACATTTTGCTGGTTTCCCAAACGTCCTGTATCCGCATAACGTGTGTTTGTGTTGTGTGTGTGTTTGTGTTGTGTGTGTGTGTGTGTGTGTGTGTGTGTGTGTGTGTGTGTGTGTGTGTGTGGTGTGTGTGTGTGTGTGTGTGTGTGTGTGTGTGTGTGTGTGTGTGTGGGGTGTGTGTGTGTGTGTGTGTGTGTGTGTGTGTGTGTGTGGTGGGGGTGTGTGTGTGTGTGTGTGTGTGTGTGGGGTGTGGGTGTGTGTGTGTGTGTGTGTGTGTGTGTGTGTGTGTGTGTGTGTGGTGTGTGGTGTGTGTGTGTTGTGGTGGTGTGTGGGGTTGTGTGTGTGTGTGGGGGTTGTGTGTGTTTTGTGGTGGTGTGTGTGTGTGTGTGTTGTGTGTGTGTGGTGGGTGGTGGTGTGTGTGTGTGTGGTGTGTGGTGGGTGTGTGTGTGTGGGGTGTGTGTGTGTGGTTGTGGTGTGTGTGTGTGTGTGTGTGTGTGTGTGTGTGTGTGTGTGTGTGTGTGTGTGTGTGTGTGTGTGTGTGTGTGTGTGTGTGTGTGTGTGTGTGAGACACTGACAAATTGTGTGAATATAGTTCCCTCACTTTCCTCACTTTGTGAAAATTCGGACTATAGTTCCCTCACTTTTCCTCGCTCCCCCCCTTTCCCCTCTCCTTTGCCCCGCCCCCTCTCTCTCCCTGTCTCCCCCCTTCCCTGCCTCCTTTCCTCTCCCCCTCTTTTCCCCGTTTCCCCCACACCCCCATTCGCTGCCCCCTTCCTCCCCCCCTTCTTTCTCCCCGTCTCTTCCACTCCACCCCCCCCCTCTCTCCATTTGCCCCCTCCTCCTTTTTCCCCCCTCCCCTCTCCCCCTCTCTTCCAGCCTTCTTCTCACCCGACCACTACCTCCTTCATCATTCCCCCTTCTGATTTCCCCCCCCCCTCTCCCCCTTTCATTCACGGCCTCTTCTTTCCTCTTTCGTCCCCAGTCCCCCGTCTCTTCCCCCCCCCCCCCCACTCTGTCTCCCCTCTCTATCCTGCATTCGCCTCCTCTCTTTCCTCTTTTCTCCCCTCCCCCTCCACCCTCTCTGTCTGTCTGTCTGTCTGTCTGTCTGTCTGTCTG
>JABMCL010001305.1:767500-775000 GCA_018857735.1 Alviniconcha marisindica
AGCGTTAGGCGCCTCTGGACATCCACAAATTTATTACAACTTTGACGCGCGAACAGGAGCCAGGTCCAGACATATCGACTCCGATAAGCCGCTTTTGCCACAAGGAAAGCAGCTGTTGAAAGGAGTAGAGCACTTCAACAAATGACTTGTCTGCAGTACTTTTCACCCAAACACGGTCTTTGCTTTCACTGCTTCCGTTGACAGCCCGACAGCGCCCTCTACCGCTCGTCGCTGGAGGTCGGGACAAGGGGAGATGACTGAGAGGCATTGAAGAGCTGTCGCTGCAGATCAGGTCCGTCCGTGCCTGTGTGTAAAGGCGAGTCATAAGCTTAGGGATATCGCGTCGTTAGTACAGACCGGGTGTCTCGTTTCAGACCGTCCCCCGACCCCCCTCGCCTTCCCCCTTGCCCCCGCTCACCCCGCACCCAGCCCCCCGGCCCAGGTCCACCGTTCCTGTTAGGTCTACAGACCACTGTGTTATCTCTGGCTAGACATATCGTCTGTACACCTTTCTTCCCCCACCCCACCCCACCCCACCCCAGTTCACCTCCATCGGAGTAGGAAAGAAGATCATTATTTTCCCCCCTGGGTTATGCTGGCTTTTTTTTCCTTCTCCGTTTTATTGGATAAAGTTAGACTGAAGTAAGTGGTATTTCTTGAACGCACGCATAGACGCGCGCTTGTGTACGGGTTCGTGCACCTGCGCTCACAAAGCAACACGTGTATAGCTACAGAGAACACACACACACAAAACACACACACCCACACACAACAACACACACACACCACACACACACATATCATACGCACGCCCCGCACAGCACGCACCAACACACCACACACACACACACACACACCACACCCACACACACACACACAACACACAAACAAACACACTCTCTGTCTGTCTGTCTGTCTGTCTGTCTGTCTGTCTCTCTCTCTCTCTCTCTGTCTCTCTCTCTTCTCTCTCTCCTCTCTCTCTCTCTCTCTCTCTCTTTTCTCTCTCTCTCTCTCTCTCTCTCACACACACACACACACACCACACACACACCACACACACACACACCCCACACACACACACACACACACACACACACACCCTTATTCTCTGGCCCCCTCCCTCCCCACATACACACACCTACACCTATTCAATGTGTCCTACATTGCGGCATCTCCTAGCCTATTCAAATACAAAGGTACCAAAATAGCCTGATAATAAACATCTCGAATCTTGACGAAACGTGTGATGAAAAAGAGATCAGCTAAAGCCAGCACAGAGATCGTGACCCCACCCCAGGACATTGTTATTCAGCGGGTGGCGGGAAAAAGGAGAAGACGAAGAATGAAGAATAGCCGTACCATTTTTCTTTTATAGTTCCCTTTTTAAATCGTGATTGGCTAATATTCTCTGGCTCAGTCTCTTCAGATTGCATTTTCCCGAAACAAGACCAGCCCGGATTTTGTTCAGGAGAGAATAGAGTTCACTTTCTATCATGTGGTGTCTATTTTTTCTTCATCTACGTTGCGCCAATATGACCCAATACACCTGCTGCATGATATGACCAAATACACCTGCTGTGTGATTAATCAACGTGTTGTATGATATGACCCAATACACCTGCTGTATGACATGACCCAGTACACCTACTGCATGGTATGACCCAATACACCTGCTGTATGATCAATGCACGTGTTGTATGATATGATCCAGTACACCTGCTGTATGACATGACCCAATACACTTACTGCATGGTATGACCCAATACACCTGGTGTATGATCAATGCATGTGTTGTATGATATGATCCAGTACACCTACTGCATGATATGACCCAATACAACTGTGTATGATCAATGCACTTGTTATATGTCATGACCCAGTACACCTACTGCATGATATGACCCAATACACCTACTGCATGGTATGTCCTAATACCTCCTAGTCGCGGCTAGGTATGTCCCAGTTCAGTAAGTAAGTAACATGAGTGACATGACCAAAATACCAAAATGACACTTACCGTATGATATGACCCAATACATGTAGTTGGTCCGTGTGATTCCGACTCCACTACATGATATGACCAAATCCACCTATTGTATGATATGAAATCCACAAACAGCATGGTATGTCCCAATACACCCACTGCATGATATCACCCAATACATCTACTTCATGACATGATCCAATGCACATACTGCATGATATGACCTAATCACCTACTGCATGATATGACCCAATACACCTAGTGCATGACATGACCCCATACATCTACTGCATGGTTTGTCCCAATACACCCTAGTCGCGACCTGGTATACATGTCCTAATTCAGTAAGTAAATAACTTGATTTTGTACGCCTACCTCCTTCATGGCATGACCAAATACACTTACTGTATGATATGACCCAGCACGGGTAGTTGGACCGTGTTGGTCCGAATCTACTTTATGATCTGACCCAACACACCTACTGCATGAGATGATGTGACCCAACACACCTACTGCATGGTATGATGCAATACACCTACTTCATGATATGGCCCAATACACCTACTGCATGATATGACCCAATACACCTACTGCATGATATGACCCAATGCACCTACTGCATGATATGACCCAATACACCAACTGCATGATATGGCCCAATACACCAACTGCATGATATGGCCCAATACACCGACTGCATTATACGGCCCAGTGCACCTACTTCATGATATGACCCAATACACCTACCGCCTGATATGACCCAATACACCTACTGCATGATATGGCCTAGTACACCTACATCATGATATGACCAGATACACCTATTTGACCCAATGCATGGCACGACCTAAGACACAATGGTTCAGTTAAAAACGCCTCTTCATTATTTGTCCCTTTTTGTGAAACTAGTTATCTCGCTCTGTGTACATACTGAACAACGCTAACTGAATATTTTAGAGAGAGTAAAGGACAGCTAAATTTGGTGTGTGTGCATGTGTGTGTGTTTGTTGTGTGTGTGTGTGCTGTGTATGCTGGGTGTGTGTTGTGTAGTGGTGTGGTGTGTGTGGTGTGGTGTGTGTGGTGTGTGTGTGGTGTGTGTGTGTGTGTGTGTGTGTGTGTGTGGTGTGTGTGTGTGTGTGTGTGTGTGTGTGTGTGTGGTGTGTTGTGCGCGCTGTAATGAATGTGTGTGTGTGTTGGTGTTGTGTGTGTGTGTGTGTGTGTGTGTGTGTGTGTGTGTGTGTGTGTGTGTGTGTGTGTGTGTGTGTGTGTGAGTGTGTATGATGTGTGTGTTGTGTGTGTGTGTGTGTGGTGTGTGTGTGTGTGTGTGTGTGTGTGTGTGTGTGTGTGTGTGTGTTGTGTGTGTGTGTGTGTGTGTGTGGTGTGTGTGTGTGTGTGTGTGTGTGTGTGGGTTGTGTGTGTGTGGTGTGTGTGTGAGTGTGTGTGTGTGTGTGTGTGTGTGTGTGTGTGTGTGTGTGTGTGTGTGTGTGTGTGTGTGTGTGTGTGTGTGTGTGTGTGAGTGTGGTGGTGGTGTGTGTGTGTGTGTGTGTGTGGTGTGTGTGTGTGTGTGTGTGTGTGTGTGTGTGGGGTGTGTGTGTGTGTGTGTGTTGTGTGTTGTGTGTGTGGTGTGTGTGTGTGTGTGTGTGTGTGTGTGTGTGGTGTGTGTGTGTGTGTGTGTGTGTGTGTGTGTGTGTGTGGTGTGTGGTGGGGTGCGTGCGTGTGTGTGTGTGGTGTGTGTGTGTGTGTGTGTGTGTGTGTGTGTGGTGTGTGTGTGGTGTGTGTGTGTGTGTGTGTGTGTGTGTGTGTGTGTGTGTGTGTGTGTGTGTGTGTGTGAAAGAGAGAGAGAGAGGAGAGAGAGAGTGAGGTGGAGAGTGGGGTGTGTGTGTGTGTGTGTGTGTGTGTGTGTTGTGTGTGTGTGTGTGTGTGTGTGTGTGTGTGTGTGTGTGTGTGGTTGTGTGTGTGTTTTGTGTGTGTGTGTGTGTGTTCCTCTATTTGTCTTGTATAGTACTTATCCATTGTCTTGAACTTTCATTGTGTCTTTGTACCCACAGTGTGGTACTGCAGACGTACAAATTATGTCCACTCGGAGTAGATCAGAATATAGCCACGCATGCTTTGCGCACTACCAGGATTTTTTCCTTGTCCTAATTTCGACCTTCAAGGTCTATATTCACCTTCGTCATCTCCTTACGTTTTAAGCCAGAACTGACGCAATTTCTCGTGTGGGCCCGTGGAATAAAACAGGTCATGCTGCATATTAGTAACAAGCGATTCAAGCAAGTTCCTGTGGTGAGTGCCTGTGTGTTAGACCACAGGAAGTAACAGACAAGTTGGTGTAGCAGGCTAGAGAACGTAGCATATAAGTGTTCTCTCAAACTAGCAACCATATGTTCCTTTTTCTGTCGACTGAACTGAACTCGAGCAGCGAAACTATGAGTGGAACTGGGGATCAGATTGAGAAGATAGTCTAAGTTGTCGGGGACAGGATTCAGGACTGAGCTCGAAATTGTGGGTTTGAAAAGGCTGAAAGAGAGAAAGACAGACAGAGAGACAGACAGGCAGGCAGACAGAGCGAGACATGGACAGACAGGCAGACAGACAGAGCGAGACATGGACAGACAGGCAGAAAGGGTTAGAGACGGACAGAGGGATGTGGAGACGGTTAGACAGATACGGAGAGGAAACAGGCCGGAGAGAGAGACAGAGAGGAACACACACACACACACACACACACACACACACACACACACACACACACAACACACACACCACACACACACACACACACACACCACACACACACCACACACACACACACACACACACCACACACACACAAACACACACACACACACACACACACACACACACACACACACACACACACACACACACACCACACACACACACACACACACACACACACACACACACACACACACCACACACACACACACCCCCACACACACACAAACACACACACACACACACACACACACACACACACACACACACACAGCACGCGCGCGCACACACACACTCACACACACACACGCGCGCGTGTACGTACGTACGCACGCCCGTGCACAACACACACACACACACACACACACACACACACACACACACACACACACACAACACACACACCACACACACACACACACACACACACACACACACACACACACACACACACACCGAGAGAGAGACAGACAGAGACAGAGACAGAGAGACACACACACAGAGACACAGAGAGAACTGATGATGATGAAGTGATGCTTAATGTCCTCAGATGTCAGTTGAAATATTAGGGACAAGCTGTGACCAATGCCGAAGCATGGTTCAATATAGCTTTACGTCCACGGAAACCAGAAGGCTCGTTAGGACGGACAGCTCAGGACGGCCACCTCGACTCTCACACAGCTCCTGAACTATGAGAGAGAGAACGTATAACAACAGACTTTCATAGGTCAGGGAGTCTGTGACGGTATCAGATGAAGGGTGAACATTCGAAGTTTCGGGTGTCTCCTGTACCCATATTGTGAGAGTCAGCTTGCTTCGGGTGCCTCGATCCTTTCCCCACCCAGCCTTGTTTATGAGAGAGAGAGAGAGAGAGAGAGAGAGAGAGAGAGAGAGAGAGAGAGAGAGAGAGAGAGAGAGAGAGAGAGAGAGAGAGAGGGGAGAGAGAGAGAGAGAGAGAGAGAGAGAGAGAAGAGACAGAGAAGACAGAGCAGACAGACAGAAGACAGACAGACAGACAGACAGACAGACAGACAGAGACAGACAGAAGACAGACAGAGACAGACAGACAGACAGACAGACAGAGACAGACAGAGACAGACAGAAGGAACAGAGACAAGACAGAAAACAGACAGACAGACAGAGACAAGAAAACAAAAGACAGAGACAACAGAGAGAGACACAGAGAGACACAAGAGAAACTCGAACTCGAATTGGGAACTTTATTTACAAGGATTGTAGTTAGGTTTAGTCAAAAACCTGTCTAACAACTAGTCCTTGCTAGAGAGAGAGAAGAGAGAGACGAGAGAGAGAGAGAGAGAGGAGAGAGAGAGGGAGAGAGAGAGAGAGAGAACGGGAGAGACGAGAAGACGAGAGAGCAGAGACAGGAGAACAGAGACAGAGACAGAGACAGAGAGACAGACAGACAGACGAGACAGAGAGACAGAGACAGAGAGACAGAGACAGAGACAGACAGACAGACAGACAGACAGATAGACAGACAGACAGAGAGAGAGAGACAGACAAATTTTCAAAAGCAATGTCTGTTGCCCGACTACGTTTAGTTTTCCTGCTACACCCACGTTCCACTGTGACTAAAAGGAATTAAACCACTCTGATCAGTCAGTTTACTCCCTTTTTCTCTTGCCTCTTAGAGTTGCACCGTGGTTTTTTGTTTAGTCGTAAGGCGTTGAAAGGTTTCCTTCAAGGGCCTCCCTAGAAATATAAGTAGTAGAACCGTGTTATGTTCCATCGTGTCTTTATAGTAGCCTAGAGGCAGAGCTGTTGGCATAAAAACGTCTGCTGTAAGTAAGTCATTTTATTTTTAAGCTACAAAGAGATTTCATGTTTGGAATATGAAATCTGTCTGTCTGTCTGTCTGTCTGTCTGTCTGTCTGTCTGTCTGTCTCTCTCTCTCTCTCTCTCACACACACACACACACACACACACACACACACACACACACACACACACACACACACACACACACACACAAAAAACAAACAAACAAACACACGCACGCACGCACGCACGCACACGCACGCACGCACGCACATCACTCACGACGCACGCAAACGCACACACACACACACACACACACACACACACACACACACACACACACACACACACACACACACACACACACACACACACACACACATACAGCACTTGCGGAGAAGTAGAAGACGAACACTCAAACAAAACCGAAAAGCAAAAACGGAAGGAGAGTGTGGTGGGTGCGGGGGTGCGGGGGTGCGGACAACGGACACACTCAGACTTAGCGGGGGAAGTTTGGCTGGGACTGGTGTGGCATGAACTTGGGTCAGACAACAACATTCACACACCACTTTCCTCTGGGCGGTGGGAGCTTCATTGAGAGAAATGAAAGCAAACACGACTCCGCCCCCTGCGACATTGACATGATGAGTGACATGTAATTGACAGGCCCGCTTGTTATAGTTGCGCACGTGGCGCCAAGGGACGCGACACAAGTCACTTCCTCCCCCCACCCTTCCCCTCCGTCCCCCTTCCCTCTTCCACTGACTGATGACACAGTCGATCTCCCAGGCCCAGTGAATGGCCATGGACTTCAGCTGACTGGAAAAGAAGGTCGCAGGAGGTGGGGGAGGGGGGGAGCGTACGAAGGAGGGGGTGTCGAACGGAAAGAGTGGGGGAGGTGGGAGGAAGAGAGAGAGAGAGAGAGAGAGAGAGAGAGAGAGAGAGAGAGAGAGAGAGAGAGAGAGATCTGAAGGGGTCGTCTCAAAGTTCTATCC
>JABMCL010001305.1:785000-805000 GCA_018857735.1 Alviniconcha marisindica
GCAGCAGGCGGGCTGAAAACGGTCACACACGCTAGGAGCCTCCTGAAAATTATAGTAAAAATTAATTATAAAGGACATCTCTTACAGAGTGCAAATCGTTTGGCAAAAGAAAAACTCAGTGCACTGACAGGATCAACACACAAGGGAGTTAATTAGCACTCGAAGTACGTAACACAAGTACAACAAAAAAGACGCGCTAGCACACACCATTCACGCACATCCACGTAAATATACACATAATACATTTTGGGAGGAATGGTCTGACTAGGTTTGTAGGTTTGTTAATTAGCGCTAGAAATGCGTAACATAAGTACGACAACAAAGCTTCGCTAGCACACACCTTCCACACCCATCCACGTAAACATACACATAATATAGTTTGGGAGGAATGGTCTGACTAGATTTGTGAAAAGGCCTGTACAAGTTCTACCTCTATATTCACTATATTCGTTCCTCAATATATGTGTACTTATGTTCATGTATTATTCAGTGTGTTATTTTACTAGTATCTTTTATGCAGTAGTATAAGGCAAATTTCTATGTTATTCATAGACAGTAATGAGTATTCCGTGTTCTGTATACTAAAAAAAGAGAAAGGCAGAAGTCACTCCTTCTTTCTTTCTCTCTTCTACTCTTGTCATTTTCTTCACGTTTTTACATATATAAATTTGCTGTTGCTGTTGTTGTTGTTTATTTAATTATTCTTGTTTGTTTTCCTGTTTTTCACCTTTGAAAAATGTATCCGGTTTGAATTTTGTTACTGCCCTTCTTTCTCCTTCTTATTTCCATCACATTCCTCTAATGTCTTCCCGTTTTCTTAGTTGTCATTGACAAAATGAATAGCAGCCCCCATTTCGACCCGAAAGAGAAGTTCAAGGTTGGCGTAAGGTAGGTCAGAGGTGAAGGTGGCATAGTTTTAAAGTCATCGGTCGCACCAGAAGGCACTGTGCATGTCGGTGCTCGACCAAGAGTGGTCAAAGTCCGCAGTCTCCCTCCTTCTGTCCCTGCTCCCCTGCCCCCCCCCCCCCCCCCCCCCCCCCCCCCCCCCCCCCCCCACGCCCGCCCTCCTGCCCCCGCCCGCCCGCCCGCCCCTCTCCTCTCCCCCACTCCACCGCAGTATGCTGAACAAAACATGCTTTGACAAGTCCAGGTATTTTAATCACATTGTCCTTTTTTAACGAAAAGCTCAGTTCAGTCCAGTTCAGTTCCAGATGTTAGCTACGCTCTCGGGAGGCCCATATGCGCTCCACCGCGTGTATCTGTCTCAATCTTCCCCAGTGTTGCCTTTGAAACGGCCGTTCCAATGTTCGTCTGACTGCATGACGACGGTCCTCTCACGTCATTTCAAGGAACTTCACACGTCACATCACGCCATTTCACACGTCAAGTCACGACACTTCATACGTCACGTCACGACACTTCACACGTCATGTCATGCCACTTCACACGTCACGTCACATCACGTCACTTCATACGCCAAGTCACGTGATTTCACACGTCACGTCATGTTACACGTCACGTCATGTCACTTCACACGTCACATCATGCCACCTCTCTCTCTCTCTCTCTCTCTCTCTCTCTCTCTCTCTCTCTCTCTCTCTCTCTCTCTCTCTCTGTATTTGTCATCCGGGAGATTTTTTTTATTTTTAAAGCCGACTTGTGCTTAAAAGGCTTGTAAAGGCAGTTTTTGTTTGCAACGGAACGTTGAAAATCGACCCAATTATGAAAGTCTAGTGCATAACATGACCTTTAAATCTAATAAAATGTATATGCCATGAAAGTAAGTATGTTTACGAAGGAAGAAATGCATGCCGATCAGGCCGAATTTCGTCTGCTTGTTTTAATCTCGAAATACGCGCGAGATCCGTGACGTAGGTCTCTGACGTCACAAACAGACCACGAATGGCGAATGAGGCGCGTTTTCACCATCAGTCGGTCCACAACGAAAATGCCACGCGAATGTGCGGCCGTGGGATGCGCAGAGCTGCAGACCAAAGGGTCGTTGTTTTCCTTTCACACCTTCCCGAAAGATAGCAGTCGCAGGAAGCTTCATCCCTGGAGATTCGAACTGGAAATTGTTCCAAGTCGGTTACCCTGTGGACACCCACACAGACATGAATTTTTTACTAAATGGTATCGGTCACGCATCGCCCGGCTTTCGCTAGGTTGATCCTTGGTAGATGGAAGGAACGGTCTCTTCGGATGAAACCTCCGTCCTTGCCAATTCAACAAGGAATATATCCAGACCGACCAAAGGACTCTGAAATACATTTTGACACCTTGGCACCCAGTGCAAAGATTAAAATTAAAAAAGGGGAAAAACCTTTTTCACAAGAAGCCCTCCAGAAAAAGAAAGGGAAATCAACAAAAAGGCAAATGAACACACAAATCCTCAGCAAGAATGAACTCGTAATAAATGCAGAAGAAGAAGGGAGAGAAGAAACAAACAAAAACCAAATGGACATGGTGAAACACGGAGAAAAGACAGGAAAAACAAGAGGTACAACTATTAAACTACCAATAAATACCCCTGCCTTGTCTAAGAAACAAAACAAAAGCGAGGCAAAAAATTTACGAAAACAACCGAGAGAAAAGTAAAAGCTGAAAGGTAAACAGAAACTCGGCTGGCCTGTGCACCAACGAATAGTACAGGGCTTAGGGAAAAATAGCGGTACTCTCACGGGGCCGCGCTGAAGCCACGGCACCATTCGGTCGACATCGCAGTTTGTCCCTAATATGCTCTTTAGCATCTGAGAACATTAAGAAAGAAAGAAGGCAAAGACAGTAGGTCTAGCACGAATGCCTACAGCAGAAAAGGCCGTGTAAGTAAGAAACAAATGCCTGTGACAAAAAAGAAAAAAGAAAGAAAAAAAGAAAGAAAGAACAGACCACAAATGCCTATGGCAAAGAAAGAAAGAAAGACCAAACCACAAATGTTGATGGAAAACGAAAAATGGCTGCCCTAATCAGGCAAGCAAACAGCTGACACCAAATGAAACAAACAAAACAGCTGAAACCACCTCAAAAACGCAAACGGTGGCCTACCTGCAAACATAAGGTGGAAAAAAACACCACCAAATCACAACAGTTTAATAGACTACTGTCTGCAATAAATGAGTGGACGACTACATTGACTACATTTGTTGCAGCCATAAGAGCACAGAGCAAAAATAACTGTGCCGACAAACAGATGGAAAGCCAAATTAACCATAACTAACATGAATCTTAACTAACCCCTCATTAACCCGGCTTCCATCTAGAAAAATAAAGGCTGCAGACTGATAAAGCAAATCGCTAATCAGGACTACCGATAACAAAGCATCGGGATGTAAACAAATGCAGACGAAAGAGAAATGCAAAATGGCTGCCCTAATCAGGCAAGCTAACAAGCGGGTACGAAATGGCCAATAAACCAGAGATAAAAAAAGATAAAAAGAACGCATGGTGAAAAGAAGAGAAAAAGAGAGAAAAACAAAACAACAACACCTTCTGAAAAGAAAGAGGAGGCAAGAAATGTCAGCGAGCACCGAGACAAAGGCTGAATACACGTAATCCGTGTCAGTACACGATACAATCCATTCAGCCGACAACAACACGGCAGGGCAACAGACGCTCACAAACTACCCCACACAAAGAAAGAAATGAGCGGTTCGTTAAACATCGAGACTACCCCCCTCACTCGTACATCGTAAACAAACGATATAACTCGAGAAACAAAAGGGCAAGCCAAGAGAAAAAACAGTGAATGGCAAGAACCGGCAACTAGCCCAACCCAAACCCTAACCCAGGGAGGCCACGAAATCGCTAGTCTATTGAACTAGAACGAACAAACCTTTTTCATCGTTACATTATGATAAAACAAACAAGGCTAAACTGGGAAAATCAAATAAAACACCCAATAAAAGGCAGGCTCCCTGATGAGGTCTAGCCTGTAGTGAAAGCTAGAGTAAACACAACGAAAAAGACCGAAACGCCACGCACCTATCAAGGCTCGAGAAAGATGAAATAACAAGGGGGAAATAAACAAAGGCCCAACTACTGAAAAGGAATTTCATCCCTATATGTTGTTTTGAAATCCTCTTTATATTATTTGAACTGGACATTTTTCAAGTCGGTGCCCTGTGGACACTCACACAGACCCGACTTCCACGTTTGGTTGCTGGCCTGTTTGTGACGTCACTGCCTGACCGTTGACCTTTAGCTTAAAATAGCTCTCGCGGAATCTCGCATTCAAAATGGCGCTGGTTTTGAAACGTTCAGTTGACCGTATTTTCCGACCTTTTTGCCAAAATAAACGCATTACAACCTAGTCGAGGCCTGAAAAAGTTTTAAACAAATGAGTAATAGACTGTTTCTTCTCTTCGAACGTTAGTACGGACCTATATGTTGTTTTGAAACGATTTGGAGTGATTTTGTGGCCCGAAACTGCCTTTACAGGCCCTTTAAATCTTTATCCTTGTGTAACAAAGTACTCTCTCTCTCTCTCTCTCTCTCTCTCTCTCTCTCTCTCTCTCTCGTGGAGATTTAGTCGTCACAGGTGGGTACATGGTGCGGTATTTAGTGGGTCTCCGTATTCACCAACCTGTGAATTAGTGTTGGGAACTTCACTCCCGCCTGCTGATTTAATCCTCGCAGGTGTAGTTAGTGTCTGAGGTGTACAATGCTTCCAGAACTATCAGTCACTGATGGTGGTCGAGCTGCTGAGAAAAGATAGCTAAGCGGTTAGTTTGACGTCGTGAAGGTGAAAACAGCAATACGGACGCCTCACGCAGCCAACGTTGTGAAGGTGGAAACAGCACACACACACAAACATAAAAAACTTTAATCAGCCAATGTTGTAAAGGTGGAAACAGCACGCACACAAACAAACCCAACTCCAATCAGCCAACGTTGTCAATGTGAAAACAGCGCACACACAATCAAAATCAACTCCTCAACGTTGTGAAGGTGGAACCAGCACACAGACAAACAAAGACAACTCAAATCAGCCAAAGTTGTCAATGTGAAAACAGCGCACGCAATCAAAATCAACTCCTCGAAGGTGGAAACAGCACAAACACAAACAAAAACAACTCCAGCCAGCCAACGTTGTGAAGTTGGAAACAGCACACACACACAAACAAAAACAAAAACAACAACCAGCCAACGTTGTGAAGGTGGAAACAGCACACACACAAACAAAAATAACTCCAACTAGCCAACGTTGTAGAGGTGGAAACAGCACGCACACAAACAAAAACAACTCCAATCTGCCAAAGTTGTCAATGTGAAAAAAGCGCACACACAACCAGAATCAAATCCTCAACTAGCCAAAGTTGTGAAGGTGAAAACAGCGCACACGCAAACAAAAACAACTCCTCAAACAAACGCAGCTGTCGTCGTGGTAACCAGACAAAGAGTCCAAGACCCGTAACCGGCCGACGTTGTCAAGGTAGCAACAGCAAAAAGGTTTCCTGCACAGGTAACGTTATCAGCGTGGCAACAGCAGCAAGATTACTTACAAGGCAAACGATGTCAAAGTGGCAACGGCAGACTAGGGGACCTAAAACATCCATGACCGGAAGGACACAACCGGAAGGACGACAGGACCGGAAGTACGCCAGGACCGGTAGGACGCCAGGACCGGAAGGCCACGACCGGAAGGCCACGACCGGAAGGCCACAACCGGAAGGCCACGACCGGAAGGCCACGACCGGAAGGACGTCACGACCGGAAGTACGCCAGGACCGGACCAGGCCGGACCGGACATGACGCCAGTGGTGTGGCGGCATGCCGATCTTCACCGTTGGCTGTTTCAGTCGACGACCAGATCTCAGGAGCTGTGTGAAGGATGAGGTGGACGTCCTGAGCTCCTCGTCCCTAACAGTCCGTACGGTCCCTGTGGACGTAGGGCAACGTTGAACTCCAACTAGTCGACGATTGCATGTGGGACGGAGAACCCGAGACAGACCGTTGCTGCTGTATGGGACAAGTCTAGAGGTGCGTGTAATAGCACTACTAAGCAACCAATATACTTAATAACATTTAATGACGCGATAAAATAATTTTTAATACACTATACAAAACGGACTATTGCTGTTTTTGATCAATGGTTGAGGCTCTCGACATGGCTACTAATGCACCAGTACCGAAGTATGTGAAACCATAATGTAATAAAAATTGTTCTTCTTCTTCTTCAAATGTTGCCTTACGTCCACAGAGACCATAACGACTGTTAGGGACCGGGAGCCCTGGACGGCCACCTCGGCTTTCACACAACTCCTGAGCTCTGAGAACCGTCTTCTTCTTCAAATGTTGCCATACGTCCACAGAAACCACACTAAGGACTATTAGGGACGGGGAGCCCAGGACTGCCACCTCGACTTTCACACAGCTCCTGAGCTCTGGGATTATAACTGATAATAACTAAAGTATTTATGCAGCGCAGAATCTTGTCAGTAGAGACTATGCTACGCGCATTTATACACGCACACACTACACAAAGGCGCCCGCACACACGAGCATATTATCAGGAGAGAGAGAGAGAGAGAGAGAGAGAGAGAGGAGAGAGAGAGAGAGAGAGAGAGATATCTTGCTATTTTTCTATGCGAGGGTTTGCTATGCTATTTGTGTGATAATATTGTTCTGGATAGAGATGTTCGTGTGTTGGTATTTTGTCTGTTGGGTTTGATGAGCTGTACTTTTCTTGATTGTTGAAAAATGAGTGCATGTGTTCACGCGTGTAAGGGTTGACTGTTTCGGATGTATGGGTGCCCTCCAGACTCAAAGATAAAGTACTTTTGTGTTTTACAATATATGTGTCCTTGTATTATACTGCGTGTTATTTTACTGGTATCTTTTATGCAGTCATTAGGCAAATTTCTATGTTATTCATAGACAATAAAGATTTTGTATTTTGTATTCTGTATTGTCGTAGAGTCCTACGTTGTTGGCTTGGGCTGCGAGGGCTGCAGTTGTTGTTGAGACAGACGAGGCTGTGGTGCGATTTATTCCAGCGTTTCTGTCTTTGAAGTTTCTGGACGGAAGCCAGGGTCTTGTGTCGTGAACTCAGCCTATTTTCTGTATTACATCTGGCAAAGAAAGGAGTCAGATGGCGAAGCTATCAACGATGTTTCGCATTTCCTTGAAACCTTTGGCGCAGATGGGTGGTCGTGCATTAAAAGGCATACTGTTCCTGTAACTCCACAGTGCTCCCTAGCTACGTTGGAGGACCTCCAGTGCCTCACACAACATTCATTCCAGAGATGCTTGGGCTTTTTTGTTTGTTTGTTTGTTTGGGCGGGTAGGGGGGGGGGTGGGGCGGAGGGGGAGGGGGAAGGGAATCAATGAACTTCATCCGCTGCGAAGTGAATAAACTCTGAGGTTATGTTCACCGAGTGGTCCAGAGCTGACTACGTTCGAACATACTATGAACGACGAAGGCAGGAAAGTTCAAATTTAACAATGAGAGTGGTCAGACGTTCGACTCGTCAGTGGATGCTTTCTCTATAAAAAGATCCAAACACATAAAAGGTTCAAAAGAATGCTATTTATTAGGACAAAAACAATCTCCAAATTTTCGTGGTAATCCATTTTTATGTGTTTGGATATTGTTTTAGAACGCTATCAGTCTTTTTTTATTCAGATTTGTTTAATCCTACAAAAACCGAAGGAAGTGCCGCTCGACAATAGTCCAGCTTATAACCGTGACTGAGGGACACACGTGTCAACAGAGACATGACATGCCTATGATAATCTCATCTGCAATGCAGGTTCCTGCAAAGTAATTCAGCTCCACGACGTCGGTCAAGTGCTCGAAGAGAATGAAGATGACGCAGGAAGCTGGCAGATCCTCGGGTCTCTCTGGCAACGGGAGGTTCTTTGTGTTATTGTACAGGACAACGACACACATGCTGCAGACTGACTTTAGTACCTCTGTGACTTTGGTCTGCTGGTCACTGGAGAAGGCGGCTATGAATCGGTGTGTTTCTACTCACAGAAACATGCACACACGCACTTGCATACACTCTCTCTCTCTCTCTCTCTCTCTCTCTCTCTCTCTCTCTCTCTCTCTCTCTCTCTCTCTCTCTCTCTCTCATACACATAACACACACACACACTCACACGCACACGCACACACACACATGCACGCACGCACGCACGCACGCACGCACACACACATACACACACACAAACACAAACACACACAGATACACGAACGCACACACGCACACACTCACACACGCACGCGCTCACAGGCTTATATAAGCACACACATACAAACATGCGCAAGCACGCACGCACGCATGTATACACACACACACACACACACACACACACACACCACACACACACACACCACACACACACACACACACACACGCACACACACACACACATAACAAAACCACACACACACACACACACACACACACACACACACACACACACACACACACCAAACCACACACACACACACACACACCCAGCGCGCGCACACACACACACACACACACACACACGACACACACACACACACACACACACACACACACACACACACTGAAACAATCACTTGACCACACACCACCACCCACACAACATTCACACACACACACACACACACACACACCACACACACACACACACACACACACACACACACACGATCTGCTGACGCACGTCATTCTGCCGGCAAAAGAATGTGGCTGCATGTATCGTTGCTCAGAGTCAGAGATGTTTTGTAAATATCCCCCCCCCCCCCCCCCCCCCCCCCGCACCCCCCCCCGCACCCCCTCCCCCACCCTCCCACACCCCCCCCCACCCCCACCCGCACCCCCCACCCGCACCCCCCCACACCGCACCCCCCCCTACCACCCCGCACCCCCCACCCGCACCCCCTCCCACACCCTCCTCGCCCCTGTGGGGCTGTTGATGAGCGAGCCAGGTGACAGTGGGATTTAAACCTCCAACGGCGAGGCGACGGAACAACAACCCGCCGCGAAGCGTTTTTATTGTGGGCAGTAAGGGTTTCCGGACTGTAGATCATTGCTTTAACCCATTCACTGCCTTAATGTCACTTGAAAACGGCCAATAAAAGTGTGGAATTTGAAATTCTTCAGTCTTTTTGTTTGCCTTTTCGCATTGGCACGAAAGGATAGCAGTCATAATACAAAATATAAAAAAGAAAGAAAGATTTGTTATAGGACCAGACAATGTACTGTTCTGCAGGCTCGTGAGGACACTTTTCAGCACGGAAATACGTTTCCCGCAAACTAAAGCATAGCAATATAGCTAAAGCATAGCAATATAGCCGTACTTTCCTGACAAGCTAAAGCATAGCAATATAGCTAAAGCATAGCAATATAGCTAAAGCATAGCAATATAGCCATACATTCCTGACAAGCTAAAGCATAGCAATATAGCCATACTTTCCTGACAAGCTAAAGCATAGCAATATAGCTAAAGCATAGCAATATAGCCATACTTTCCTGACAAGCTAAGCATTGCAATATAGCCATACTTTCCTGACAAGCTAAAGCATAGCAATATAGTCATACTTTCCTGACAAGCTAAAGCATAGCAATATAGCCATACTTTCCTGACAAGCTAAAGCATAGCACGCACGCACGCACTGACGGACGGGTGGACGGACTACGTACGCACGCACCACCACACACACACACACACACAACACAACAACGAATCCAACGTACACGACACACACACACACACACACACACACACACACACACACACACACACACACACAACACACACACTTCATAAACACACGCACACAACACACAAACACACACACACACACACACACACACACAACACACACACGTAGCTCATAAAAGTAGCATAATGATCATAATTGTGACCATAGCTGCCTGTTCCTGAAAGATTGAAAACCCGACAGTGATGTCATCGTACTAATGAAAACGCGCCTGCACGTGCGCTCGGCGCCTGGGCGCGTGGGTCTAACAGGTGCCCCAGAGCGGCTACAAGCGGCGCTGGAAGAGCAGTGATGCAAAATAAAGATATGCAGCGAACTTGAGCCCAAGGTTCAACTTCGTTATTGAAGATTTAGCTGCGGTGAGGCCCACCAAATCAGGGTGTGTGAAGCTTCCTAGACGTGCCAGGTATTTTGGTCATGCTGCTGTGAGGCTTTTCCTCCAAATGCCACTCAGTTCACCCGCATGGTATGGATACAGCTAACGGCTAGGAAGTCTCTTGCCTTACAACCACACCCCCATACCCCACCCCTGCGTGTCTCTAGTCCCACCCCACCCTATCTGTGTGTGTGTGTGTGTGTGTGTGTGTGTGTGTCTCTCTCTCTCTCTCTCTCTCTCTCTCTCTCTCTCTCTCTCTCTCTCTCTCTCTCTCTCTCTCTCTCTCTCTCCCTCTCTCCCTCTGCTAGTATATTCACCGTTGAGAAATACAGTTCAATCAATCAGTGAATCAATCAGTCTCTGTCTCTGTCTGTCTGTCTGTCTCTGTCTGTCTGTTTCTCTCTCTCTCTCTCTCTCTCTCTCTCTCTCTCTCTCTCTCTCTTCTCTCTCTCTCTCTCTCTCTCTCTCTCTCACACACACACACACACACACACACACAGGCACGCACGCACGCACGCATATCATTATAATCTCTCTCTCTCTCTCTCTCTCTCTCTCTCTCTCTCTCTCTCTCTCTCTCTCTCTCTCTCTCTCTCTCTCTCTCTCTCTCTCTCTCTCTCTCGTTCTGTGCATGTATGCAAAAGTACAGGAATCTACTATGTGGTTTTTACATTAAATGTGCGAATCTCTTCAGGCAAAGCACAGCATTTTGCCCTTGCAGATTATTGATCTTTTTTGAAGGAACTACATGATTTGTACATATCGCTGTGCTTGATGTAAAGTTGATCATGTTTTGTACCCTTGTTTTGTGGGCTTGCAAGCTGCATGAAGACAATAAAATTAACCCGTTCACTGCCATGATGTCATTTTAGAACGACCAATAAAAGTAATAGTAATAATAATAAAGAGGATTTCTAGAGCGCCCATCTACCACACAAGGTGGCAGCACAGGGCGCTTTACAATAACACTAACCACACACACACACACACACACACACACACACACACACACACACACACACACACACACACACACACACACACACTAAAAAGTGCGAAATTTGAAATCGTTAAGTCTTTATGTTTTCTTTTTCGCATTAGCATGTGAACAGACATTCATCAAAACGCACACTGTTGAAAGCAGACTTGTTATAGGACCAGAAATCATACTGTTTGTAGGCGTGTGCATGCCCGGAAATTTCACAGGATACGGTAGTGAAGGGGTTAATGTCGAAACGACAAGAACACGAAAGAAATCCAAATACGCTGCAGGTCAGTGGCACGTGATTTTCGCGCGTGTTGTGTGGCGAGCATTGTCAGTTTAAGAGGTCGTTAGTTAGCCAACAGTAGGAAAAAGTGAACATTGTCAGTTCAAGAGGTCGTTAGCCCACAGTAGGAATAAGCGAACATTGTCAGTTTAAGAGGTCGTTATCCCACAGTAGGAAAAAGTGAACATTGTCAGTTTAAGAGGTCGTTAGTTAGCCCACAGTAGGAAAAAGCGAACATTGTCAGTTTAAGAGGTCGTTAGTTAGCCAACAGTAGGAAAAAGTGAACATTGTCAGTTTAAGAGGTCGTTATCCCACAGTAGGAAAAGGAACATTGTCAGTTTAAGAGGTCGTTAGCCCACAGTAGGAAAAAGCGAACATTGTCAGTTTAAGAGGTCGTTAGTTAGCCAACAGTAGGAAAAAGTGAACATTGTCAGTTTAAGAGGTCGTTATCCCACAGTAGGAACAAGCGAACATTGTCAGTTTAAGAGGTCGTTAGCCCACAGTAGGAAAAAGCGAACATTGTCAGTTTAAGAGGTCGTTAGCCCACAGTAGGAAAAAGTAAACATTGTCAGTTTAAGAGGTCGTTAGCCCACAGTAGGAAATCTTGTCCATTTCGTATCGTTCCTCATTTCATTATACTTTACCGTTATGGTGCCGAAGAGAGCTTGTAGGCTTTGGCCGGTTGACGAGACGTTGAAATCCAGTCAGACTACTTTAACTAACTTTGCTGCTGGTACACGGCTGACTACAGTTTCAAAGTAAATTAAGCATGGTGCTTAACGTCCACAGAAACTATAAGGCTTATTAGGGACGGGAAGAAGGGGGTATGGAGGTGGGTGGGGGGGGGGGGGGAGAGATTATACACCTATCGCTACATTGTCACCACCAGAATGACTTCTGCATTAAGGTGGGCAGCGATGAGAGCCATTTTAATGTTTCATTAATTGTGAGGGACAAAGTCACAAGACAGTGTCCACAGACCACAACCTTTGAAGAGAAAGGAGAGCTGAAGCAGATTCGAACCGAGGTCCCTCTGCTTACCAGCCTAACGCCTCACCGCTAGGCCAAACCGGCTCACCCAACAGTTGCCACCAACTAGGCTACCTTAAGCCCTTCACCACTCGAGCCCGTCTAATTTCCGGGGTCAAAGGTGTACACATAAGGCCTCCAAACAGTATTTTTGGTGGTCCTATAACCAATTTACTTTTGTCCTGTAACAAATTTACTTTCAATGCTGTGCATTTGATAAAAAATCTTTTCACGTGCTCACAAACAGGGGGCAGAAAAGCCTTAATGGTTTCAAATTTGGGATTTATTGTTCGTTTTCCAAGTGACGGAGCGGCAAATATGGCAATGAAAGGGTTAGCTTTGCCGTTAGCATACGGCTGACAATACAGCGTCCACTGGCCTCTTATGTCAGGCCTTTAGTTAGAGGTGAACAAAGTTGTTATCTGTGGGGCTCTGAACGTACACACAGGTACGAATATCGTCGTGCGAAAAAAGCTGTTTTTGACTAACTCGTGACAGTTCCACCGCTGTTGAATAATTTAAGATGAAACGGTCTGCATGAGATGTTAGGCAATATACATATCAGCTTTTTGCAAAGCCAACAATTAGATCAGAACAAAAAGAAAACTGTGAAGGACCCATTTATTGCCAGTACACGCATGACTGATAATCTGAGTCAATTCAGGTCATTGACTGCACCCGCCTCCTTGCCTGTAGCACTTACCTGTGTGGTCACAGCGGCACCTCACGCGGCAGGGGACGAATTAAGCCAGTGGTGTGTGATTGCTCACAAAGCTGCCTTTCACTTTCTGTCATAGTAGTTCGGGCGGAAGACTGGCGGCTTTGCACTTACTGAGAGCCCCTCCGACACCCTTCCCTACTCTCTGTCCGTCTACTGCCTGCCACCCCACCCCCTCCTCTCTCTCTCTCTCTCTCTCCTCTCTCTCTCTCTCTCTCTCTCTCTCTCTCTCTCTCTCTCTCTCTAAACCTAAACTACAATCCTTGGAAAATAAAGTTTTCGAGTTCGAGTTCGAGTTCGAGTTCGAGTTCTCTCTATCTGTGTCTCTGATCTCATTATTTAAATTTCGTTTTGTACTTCAAAGCTTTTCGGTGAGAAGTGAGCTTACACACACACACACACACACACACACACACACACACACACACACACACACACACATGCTACACACGTCACACATTCAGTTCACACACACGCGCGCGCGCGCGCGCGCGCACACACACACACACACACACACACACACACACTGATAGAGGTGGATAGATGGCTAGGTTGCACGGAGGAGGGGAAGAGGGAGAGAGGGCGAGACACAGAAACAGGTTACGGAGTCTATGATGTATTTTTAACAGCCATTAAACTCCACGCCCTCCATACCACGGAGGTTCAGGTCATACCGATCTCTGCCAGCGCACCTCCATCCAGGGGCGGATTACTCATACACAACATCTCTGATTGTCGCCCTTCAAAGGTCGCCGCCGCTGTCGCGACAAGCGGAGATGAAAAGCCGCCTTTAAAAGTTCTCCAATCCAGCGTGAAAGGACGCGACTTAAGTCGTGGCTCTTACTGTGGGTACTAACGGTTCCTTCATAATCACGTCGTCACCGAGAGTGGCTCTTTTGATCTCTGCCTTTGCCAGACTTGCCGTGCTGGCAGACCTAGTGAAATTGTCAAACGATGGGAAGGAGAGAGAGAGAGAGAGAGAGAGAGAGAGAGAGAGAGAGAGAGAGAGAGAGAGAGAGAGATGAAATTGCACGTCCATGCTAAATGCTTTCGCTCGTTTGTGTCTCGGTTTAACGCACTGCCGAAGATAGAAATCGCCCGAGGTAGTAAAAACACCGTAATACTAATTCTGCGTTACCAAAATAGCAACGATGTGAGTAAGCCATTTAAGCTTTCTATCTGACCGCCATGTGGGCTATTAGGGCCGCGGAGCCGAAGACGGCCACTTCGACTTTCACACAGTTTCTTGAGCTCTGATTGAGGATGTTCCAGTTCAGTGCTGCTTTACGTCCACAGAAACCATGAGGACTATTAGGGACGGGGAGTCCAGGACGGCCACCTCGACTTTCACACAGCCCCTGAGGTCTGACGTGTTGACTGCTGAACTGCAACATGATTTGAGGCTAGGACATTCACACAGCTCCTGAACTCTGACGTGTTGTCTGGTGAAATGCAACATGATTTAAGGCTGACTCCATCGTTCAGATGAATGTAAATTTCCTCATCTGGCTTGTGAGGAAAACAGGGCAGCCAGTCTTCTGTTTTGCGCGCGGAACATTATTTGTGACGTTCTGATTGGCTGAAGCTGGTCGGGCGATTGACAGTCGGTAACTCTGTGTTGTAGAAGAGATAGTACTGTCTCTGCTTGTGCTGCACAGAACTCTGGTCACTACACGGACCAATCAGTCGCTAACCCACAGCCGTAAGGAGAACAGAGAGTGCCGGCCGCCTATCACACGAGTATTTCAGCCAACCACAGCGTCACAATCCACGCGAAAAGCCCAGAGACTGGCCACCATTTTAGCCTCCCAAGCTGAAGACTCGAGTAGCAACGGAACTAACAACTGGCTGGTTCCGCTGATGATGTAGAGCTTTATGTCCTCGGATGTCGGATGACATTAGGGACAAACTGTGACCAATGCCTAAGCATGGTTTAATGTTGCTTTACGTCCACAGAAACCGTAAGGCTCATTAGGACGGAAAGCCTAGGACGGCCACCTCGACTTTCACATAGCTCCTGAACTCTGCTGGTTCCGCACAAAACCTTCCAGTTAAGTACTGGCGCGCGTTCGATGGTAGCAAGAGAGATTAGCTGCAATCAAATGAGGCTAGTTACAATTACTTGAATGCCGCTGAATAAGGCATCTTGCATTCCACCAGTCAGCATGGTGCCGCATGGTGGTCAGATCAGACACTACACTACGTGGTATGTCTGGTCAGATCAGACACTACACTACGTGGTATCTCTGGTCAGATCAGACACTACACTACGTGGTATCTATGGTCAGATCAGACACTACACTACGTAGTATTTCTGGTCAGATCGAAGGGTTGTGGGCAAAGAGGCGAGGCTTGCAGCCCACTACGGAATCTCGATTGGTCCGATCGAAGAGGAATCGAACCCAGGCCCCTCTACTTACTAGCCAAGTCCTTGCTTTGCCATCAGGTCAAACCTATTGAACAGGCGAAATGTTTTTTCTTTCTTCAGAGCTGACTGGTCCGCCCTGCATGTTGGTTGTTAGCCTGTTGTATGTTGTAGACAGCTGGTCCGCCCTGCATGTTGGTTGTAAGCCTGTTGTATGTTGTAGACAGCTGGTCCGCCCTGCATGTTGGTTGTAAGCCTGTTGTATGTTGTAGACAGCTGGTCCGCCCTCCATGTTGGTTGTTAGCCTGTTGTATGTTGTAGACAGCTGGTCCGCCCTGCATGTTGGTTGTTAGCCTGTTGTATGTTGTAGACAGCTGGTCCGCCCTGCATGTTGGTTGTTAGCCTGTTGTATGTTGTAGACAGCTGGTCCGCCCTCCACGTTGGTTGTTAGCCTGTTGTATGTTGTAGACAGCTGGTCCGCCCTCCATGTTGGTTGTTAGCCTGTTGTATGTTGTAGACAGCTGGTCCGCCCTGCATGTTGGTTGTTAGCCTGTTGTATGTTGTAGACAGCTGGTCCGCCCTCCATGTTGGTTGTTAGCCTGTTGTATGTTGTAGACAGCTGGTCCGCCCTCCATGTTGGTTGTTAGCCTGTTGTATGTTGTAGACAGCTGGTCCGCCCTCCATGTTGGTTGTTAGCCTGTTGTATGTTGTAGACAGCTGGTCCGCCCTCCATGTTGGTTGTTAGCCTGTTGTATGTTGTAGACAGCTGGTCCGCCCTCCATGTTGGTTGTTAGCCTGTTGTATGTTGTAGACAGCTGGTCCGCCCTCCATGTTGGTTGTTAGCCTGTTGTATGTTGTAGACAGCATGTAGCTGCGGCGCACAACGCCAATGGCGGGCGACCTGGTGGAGGTCAGTGCCTTTTCCCGCTGCTGCTGTCACTGACCTGCGATGTTCAACTCACGATTTGTTTTGGCTCTGGCTACCCCCCCCCCCCCCACCCCCCACCCCGTCACCCGCTCACCCCTACCCCCCCCCCCCCCCGCACTCCCCCCCTCCACCTACCTCCCACCCCCCCACTTCCATTCTATCTGTCTAACTCTTGCTGGCTCCTGCGCACACACACGCTCTCTCTCTCTCTCTCTCTCTCTCTCTCTCTCTCTCTCTCTCTCTCTCTCTCTCTCTCATTCTCTTCTCCTTCTATCTTCTCCTTCTCTCGCTCCTCCCTCTCCCCCTGTCTCTCCCTCTCAACGGACAAGCACGCACACGCACGCACGCACGCACGCACGCACGCACACACCACACACACACACACACACACACACACACACACACACACACACACACACACACACACACAGGCGCGTGCACTCACACGCACATAAGCATGTACACAATAACGCGCGCGTACACACGCACACACACTCGCATATACACACACGCACGCCTCACACACACACACACACACACACACACACACACACACGCACGCACATGCACGCACGCACGCACGCACGCACGCACACACACACACACAACACACACACACACACACACACACACACACGCGCGCGCGAGCTAACACCGTTGACGTAAACAGGAATTTATTAAATATTTGATGAATGATAAATTATGGAAGAAGAAATGAACTAGATCGAAACCGATCTTACAAGGCTTCAAATCAAGCTTCAGCTACACAAGCAAAGAGAAGAAGAAAGGAAAAAGACAAATTTACAAGTACGCGGGCAAATATTTGTTTCCTGCTGAATAGTAACCTCTATCGGTAACAGCAGCAAAAGAGCCTCCAATTTTATACGGCGTTTAGGTCGCTTAAACGTAGACATATGAGTCTATAACTTTATACGCGTTTAAACGGCTGAATAGTCGAGTCTTTCAATGTGATGATGATCTAGAGTTTCATATCTTCGGATGTCGGGCTGACATATTAGGGATAAACTGTGACCAATGCCTAAGCATATTTCAATGTTGCTTTACGTCCACAGAAACCATAAGTCTCATTAGGACGGGGAGCCCAGGACGGCCACCTCGATTTTCACACAGCTCCTGAGTTCTGTCTTTCAATGTCGTCACCTTTTAGAAGAGTAATGCTACTCAGCCGCTCTTGGTTGTGATGTGTTTGTGTTCAGTGTTTGGAAGAATGTTGGCAAATTCTTCCAAGCACTTCACACCAACACATCACAACCAAAAGCGGGTAAGTAGCCTACATTTTCATTTTCACCGTTTAACTGTTGTTTCGTCGCTTGAAAAGGGGGCTTAACCTAAAAGTTCGCACGTTGTGTATTGTCACATTAAATAAGCGTTCTTTTCAACATTTTATGCGTTCGGATCATAGAATTGTTAGGTTGTCGGTTAAACGCAATTAAGAACGCTTAAGTACACCACTTCGGTTATATTCAAAAACTCGCTATAATTTTTTTTTTTAAAGTTATTCACTCATGTAGAATTACATGCGAGCGCAGTGAGTCTGCTCGAGAGCGGAGAATAGCGCTAAATAAAAGCGATCAACAACAACAACGCTTCGTATATAAACTTACAAGCGGCCAGATTAGTACAGAAAATTGCGGACTATAGCAAAACTATTCTTACTGGCTTGAGAGTGTTATAGTGACTAGTTCAGCCTTGATTCCATTCCGCTTACAGCGCGCTCGCCCTGCCGGCAAATCCACCTTTACTACAGCACCGTCTGGCTTTGCTTTTTATCTTCCCAAACACGAGGCCTCGGCCCACGACATCATAGATTTCTGACTGGCGTTTAACACTTTCCAAACTGTCTTTTAAAAGGTCCGGTCGTGCCGGGTAATTGAGGACTTAGACACCCGGGCACCGCCGTCACCGTTTAACGGGTGAGTTGAAAGGGAATTATTGATGTCTAGCACAATCTGGGCGCCATTTTGTCTTGATGACACGGGCGTACTGCAGGGGACAGCACTCTGCCCGCCTTTGTGGCGTGAAAACAGCCCTCTGCCGGCAAACACTCGGGTAGTTGAGGTGTAAACTTGGTCTCCAACAATTTCATTGGACATTGGTCCTCTCTGACATGCGCACCGGAAAACGTGTTGATTATGCGATTCGCCTAAGTACACGTAGAATGGTTACACTTGATTGAAAAAAGAAAAGTAAAAAAAATAAAAAAAAAGCCTCAGAGATAAACAAGATGGCATTGGGCCATTCAGTTAACTTGCGCCCAAACTGGTCAGTTACTGAAAACTATCTTAACCCCTTCACTGTCGTGATGTCACTTGAAAACAACCATTCGAAGTGCGAAATTCGAAACCCTTTAGCCTTTCTGTTTCCTTTTTCGCACTGGCATGTGAAAGGATTTTCATCAAAACGCATAGCATTGAAAGTAGATGTGATATAGAGCCAGAAAATAAACTGTTTGCAGGGATGTCCGTGCACTTTCAGCCCGGAGATTTTACAGACTGGGACAATGAATGGGTTAAACAAAAGAAGCTGAAACAAAAGTGGCATCAGTCGCTACCAAGACCTTTTTTTCTTTTCTTTTTTCTTTTCTTTTTCTTAACTCGGAGCTGCTGTGTGTTCAACTTCATTCTTCGGGGGCATGACTTACTACTGCCACGAGACATGAAGTCAGAGCTCAGGATCTGTGTGTCCCTAATAGTCCTTATGGTCTCTGTGGACGTAAAGCAACATTAAACATGGCACGGGGAACAGGGTCGCCAGGGGCATTTTTAGTGCTGCGATTCTCAAGAATGCAAATCGCGTACACCAGTCAACTTCCGGTAGAGATTTAGAACTACATCTCTAGGGCCTAGTGACCGTACAACGTGTCTACGTGTCGAACAGCTCCTCCCTGCTCTTTTGCTGTACCTTTGCTAGCAGTTTCAGTTGTCTCCCGTCTGATCTAAAGCATGCTAGTTAGCCTACTACCACTATTGTCGGTAATCTGCGTCTAGTTTCTTCTTCTTCTCGATCGCCGCTACACTGAGAGTCCAGTCTGGAAGATGAATGTAGCTGTCTTCTCCAGTTCCTCCCTGCTGCCGTAAAGTTTGGTGTGTAAGTGGACGGCTGTTGGCCACACATTTGTTCTTGCTGTCTGCAGAAGTGAGCATCTCTGCAGTATTTGTTCGGCCGTCTGGTCTTCAAGACCGCAGTTGCAGGTTGGTGATGGTGCCAGCTTAACGTTCTGCGTCTAGTTAAACTTACGCTGCCAAACGTTGTATGTATGCAGCAGACATGAATGACAACCAAACGTAAACGTAAGGTTTTGCTGTTTGGGTGGTCTCCCATAGACTCGATTGGCACAACGATCTTGTCGATGATCAATATCCCTCCCCTCTCTCCTCTCTCTTTTATTTTGTTTTGTCATTCACATTGCTGCAGACTTTTCTGTTGTTGTGTAATGTTATGTAGGTCTATAGTATTGCTAATGATTTTGGGAGACATCCGTGCAGATTAGCAAGGACAGATTGTAAGTAATGGCTTTTGCCTCAGATCGCAATACCTGGTAACAAAGAGTTATGAGTACACACACACACACACA
>JABMCL010001305.1:810000-812500 GCA_018857735.1 Alviniconcha marisindica
CTGTCTCTGTCTATCTGTCTGTCTCTGTCTGTCTGTCTCTCTCTCTCTCTCTCTTTTCTTGGCTTAAGTTCCCCTTTAAAGGGGGACGTAGGGGGGGGGGGGGGGGGACAAGGATGGACTTGGAAAAAAAGACGGAGTGTTCACTTCCCATGCTGCTCCCCAGTTGTCTGGGGTTTCCCATCTATGTCGGAAGCTACGCCAATGACGTCAGTTCCTGCTGTTTGCATTAGATGCTGGATGAGTAGCTGGACGGAGTGGGTGGCTTGGGATGCTGTTGGCTGAGTTGGGGTGGCGTGGGATGATTGGGCTTGGAGGTGGGGACGGGGGGAGTGCAGGGTGGATAGGGGGGGGGGGGGGGGCATTCAGCTACGTCGTCAAAGCCAGACCTGCTTCAAGTCCTAAAACTGATACAGAATACAACACAAATACGATGCAACAAAACGAAATACACTATGCAACATTATACAGCAAAAAACATAAACCGCATTTTCACTTTTTTGTTTGTTTGTTGTCGTCTCAGTGCAACGACAGACAGATTCTTCCCTAGTGACCCACATTCTTCCCTAGTGACCCACGTTCATCCCGACCCACGTTCTTCCCTAGTAACCCACGTTCTTCCCAACCCACATTCTTCCCTAGTGACCCACGTTCTTCCCTAGATATCCAACACCAAAATCGCAAGCAACTGATACGAACTGCTAAGAACAACTCGTATCTACCCACATCACAAAGCACACAGTACTTTACTGGTACGGCCATGTGACTCAAAAACAGTCTCAGCGCAGCGACAGAGAAGCTTCTTCCCTAGTGACCCAATAATCCAACGCAAAAATCGCAAGCAACACACAGCTCGTATTTACCCACAGCACAACACACACACACACACACACACACACACACACACACACACACACACACAACACACACACACACACACACACACACACACACACACACACACACTACTTACTTGATATGGCCATGTGACTCACAACAGTCTCAGTGCAATGGCAGGACAGATTCTTCCCTAGTGACCCGCGCTAAAATCCAAAGCTGAAATCGCCAGCAACTATTTACACACGGCGCTATCGCGGATAAACACTGTTCTTTTCGTTTAACACTTCCTGGCCGTTTATACAGAGAAAGGGCCTGTTTTCGAAAGTACTTTGGCAGTTTGATGACCAAAAATTGAATCCGTTTAGTGCAACAAAAACATTCATCTGTTTGGGACAATAGACAGAAAGGGCCATCCCTTTGGTGCAACTGGCAGAATAATTCATCTGTTTGGTGCAACACACACCAAAGTTCATATATTTTGTGCAACAAATACAAAAGTTCATCTGTTTGGTGCAACAGACACACACATTCATCTATTTTGTGCAAAAAGACAAAAGATTCATCTGTTTTGCGCAACAAACAAAAAGTTCAACTGTTTGACGCAACAAACAAAAAGTTCAACTGTTTGGCGCAACAAACAAAAAGTTCAACTGTTTGGCGCAACATACAGAAAGTTCAACAGTTTGGTGCAACAGACAGAAGGGTTCATCTCTTTGGTACAAAAAGACAGAAAGACTGTTTCACACAACAGATATGTTCATCTGTATACATGAGACCTAAAAAAGAATTGTCCCTTTTGTGAAACATAGGAAAAAGAAGCAGTCTGGTCAACAGCACAACCTTAAATAAACCTAAGCACTTGTTTAGTTTCCGGCGTGGGACTTGGGAACACACCGTTCTGCGTGAGCTGCGTCAGGACGGGTCGCCATGTAGAAAGTGAGGCGAGTGTAAAAACATGGCGAGAGCATTACGATTATTTTGTTGTCTGCACCGCAGCCTACACTACTAAGCCTCGCTTTCGATACTGGTTTCCTAGGTGACTTCAACTCATGAATTTTCCCTTGCAAGCCGATTGCAGAGAAGATCGGGAAAGACGTTTGATGATGATGATGTAGAGCTTAACGTCCTCGGATGTCGGTTGGTATATTGGGGACAAACTGTGACCAATGCGTAAGCATGGTTTAATGTTGCTTTACGCCCACAGAAACCGTAAGGCTCATTAGGACGGAAAGCCCAGGACGGCCACCTCGACTTTCACACAGCTCCTGAACTCTGGGGAAAGTCCACTAGATTATGTGCCACTTAAACCTTTCAGCTCAAACCAAAAACACGAACGTAAAAAAATTAAAAAAAAAAAAAAAATCCGATCGAGGCGCCGATCCATCAGTTTCTGCAAACAGCCCAGAGACTGAAAGCTGACGTCCGACAGACAAAAACTACCCACTTCAGAACAAAGCTTCATTATCCGTGCACATATCATACATCAACCTGACTCACACATGCCTTCACCTTGGCTTGGGTGCCAGAACTCTGTACAGAGCAACGTACATATCAGACACAGATTGCGTTTGAGAAATCTTTGGCGCATTTTTTTCTTCCAGCATCAATGTGAGGAGACGGAAAGCGCGGAATTGTTTCACAGCTGTCTAACTGGTTATAGTTG
>JABMCL010001305.1:820000-837500 GCA_018857735.1 Alviniconcha marisindica
CACCACACACACACACACACACACACAACATACAGCACACACACACACACACACACACACACACACACACACACACACACACACACACAACACACACACACCACACACACACACACACACACACACACACACACACACACACACACACACACACATATATATATATAATCTTTATACGGCTCGCACACACGCACGCACGCACGCACGCACGCACGCACGCACGCACGCACACACACACACACACACACACACACACAGAGATATATTTTTATACTGCTCTTTTATTAATGATTAGTTAATGTGTACAGCAGTGCATCGTATATTTACGTACAATAACAAATATATATCACATAATCCCAAGACAGGAAACATTATAGTCGGCACTGTAATTATTTCACTCTACTACCAGAGACAGACAGACAGAATGAGACAGAGACAGAGACACGGACAGACAGACAGACAGACAGAGAACTCTGTTTACCTTCCACCCATCAACTCTCCCGCAGTAGTGCTAGATGTGTGTATTGTGGACTTGCGTGGTTTTTGGCCTACCTTCTCTCTCGCCTTATTCATTGCTAGTTGTTCGTGTGCCTACCCTCACCCCTCCCACTCCTTAGTCATTGTCCACACTCTTAGTCACCGCTAGCTGTTCGTGTGGCCCCACACCCACCCCTCCCACTTCCATAGTCGGTGCTAGGTGTCTGTCTTCAACCCATCCATTTCTCTGTCTGAATCAGTGCTAGTTGTCTGTTTCACACCACCCACTCTCTCCTGTATGCCCAGGCCCTCATTCTTCAATTCAAGAGTGTGTGTTTGTGTGGCAATGCGCGCGTGAGCGTCTCGTATCTCATCGTCAGTGAGTCAGTCGGTCTGCCTGTCTCGTTCACAGTTTGGCTGACACTGATTCACACCACACATTCACATTCACACCTCCTCCACCCCCTCCCCTCCCAGTCACCCCCCACCCCCACCCCCACCCCCACCCCCACCGTCCGCTATCAGCTTCGTCACTACGCCAAATCCATCAATCTGACGACGACCACGAACCCAAGATGCCACAGCCACCACGGCGACAACGTCTAACACCTTCCACACCGCTGAGACCTGAGCGCGCACGTCAGTGAAGCCGGAAGGTTGAGGCGTGAAACAGGCCCCTTGCCTTCTTCTACCTTGCAGACCACCAAGCAAGCGTTCCGCCCTAAACACCGCTAATTTATGGCTGTGGGGTCCTTAAAGTGGAAGATGTAACCAATGCGGTTGGCCCTCGGAGGTGATACGACCAGAAGGCAGCCCTAAATAACCACTTGAGAAAGGTATTGACGGGGTAATGCCTCTCCGTGCTTGTCAACAGAAGCCGACTGGGTCCAGACGGGATGCTTGCTTTTCCTTGTCAAATCGAGTGAGGACCGGGTGTTTCCGAGTCCGGTCAGCCTCCGTCGTTGTCTGTGCTGTCCGTCTGTCTCCATCTGCCTGCCTGCCTGCCTGCCTCCGCCCCTCCTACCCTGTCTCCCTGCCTAGATCATATGCCTGCCTGCCTGCCTGCCTGCCTGCCTCTGCCCCTCCTATCCTGTCTCCCTGCCTAGGTCTTATGCCTACCTGCCTGCCTGCCTGCCTCCCCCCTCCCACCCTGTCTCCCTGCCTAGATCATATGCCTGCCTTGCCTGCCTGCCTGCCTCTGCCCCTCCTATCCTGTCTCCCTGCCTAGATCTTATGCCTGCCTGCCTGCCTGCCTGCCTCCCCCCTCCCACCCTGTCTCCCTGCCTAGATCTATCCTGCCTGCCTGCCTCCCCCCTCACCTGCTCTCCTGCCTTCGCCTGCTCCTGCCTGCCCACCTGTCTCCCTGCCTAGATCTTATGCCTGCCTGTCTGCCTGCCTGCCTCCCCCCTCCCACACTGTCTCCCTGCCTAGATTTTATGCCTGCCTGCCTGCCTGTTTCCTGCCTGCCCGCTCCTACACTGTCTCCCTGCCTAGATCTTACGCCTAGCCTGCCTGTCTGCCTGCCTGCCCGCTCCTACACTGTCTCCCTGCCTAGATCTTATGCCTGCCTGCCTGCCTGCCTGCCTGCCCGCCCTACACTGTCTCCCTGCCTAGATCTTATGCCTGCCTGCCTGCCTGCCTGCCTGCCTGCCCACTCCTACACTGTCTCCCTGCCTAGATCTTATGCCTCCCTGCCTGCCTGCCTGCCTGCCTGCCTGCCCGCTCCTACACTGTCTCCCCTGCTTGAAATTATGCCTACCTGCCGACTTACCTTTTCCCAGAGCTCAGGGGCTGTGTGAAAGTCGAGGTGGCCGTCCTGGGATCCCGTCCCTAATAAGCCTACGGTTTCTGTGGACGTAAAGCAGCACTCAACCAATTACCTTTTCGCCTACCTGCATCTTATGCTGCCTGTCTACCTTTGCGTCTACCTGACAGCTTCATCTTGTACCTACCTACCTGCTTACCTACCTGCCTATTTATCTTTCTGGTTACCTGCCAGCTTCATCCTATACCTACCTACCTGCCCACTTATCTTTCTGCCTACCTGCCAGCTTCATCTTATACCTACCTACCTGCCTACTTATCTTTCTGCCTACCTGCCAGCTTCATCTTATACCTACCTACCTGCCCACTTATCTTTCTGCCTACCTGCCAGCTTCATCTTATACCTACCTACCTGCCTACTTATCTTTCTGCCTACCTGCCAGCTTCATCTTATACCTACCTACCTGCCCACTTATCTTTCTGCCTACCTGCCAGCTTCATCTTATACCTACCTACCTGCCCACTTATCTTTCTGCCTACCTGCCAGCTTCATCTTATACCTACCTACCTGCCTACTTATCTTTCTGCCTACCTGCCAGCTTCATCTTATACCTACCTACCTGCCTACTTACCTATCTGTCTACCTGCTTCATATGCCTACCTGCTTATTTACCTTTTTGCCTACCTGCCTGCCAGCGTCTTATGACTGATTACCTGCCGACTTACCTTTCTGTCTCAACCTTTTATCTACCTGCCTATCTGCTTCTTATGTCTACCTGCCTACTTACATTTTTGCCTATCTGCCTACCAGCGTCTTATGCCTACCTGCCTACTGACCCTTTTGCCTAGCTGCATACCAACGTCTTATGCCTACCTGCCTACTGACCCTTTTGCCTAGCTGCATACCAACGTCTTATGCCTACCTGTCTATTTACCTTTTTGCCTATCTGCCTACCAGCGTCTTATGCCTACATGCCTACTTACTTTTTTGCCTACCTGCCTACCAGCGTCTTATGCCTGCCTGCCTGCCTGCCTTCCTACTTATCGTTCTGCTTACCCGCCTATCTGCTTCTTATGCCCACCTGCCTACTTACCTTTTTGTCTAACTGCCTTCTAGTGTCTTATGCCCACCTGCCTGCTTACTTTTTTGTGTGCCTGCCTTCCAGTGTCTATTGCCTGTTTGTATTCTGTGTGCCTGCCTGTCTGTTACTTATGCCTACCTGCCTGCACACTCACCTGTCTGTCTACCTGTCCGTCCACCTGTCCGTCTTCAAATTGTTTTCCTACCTACTTACCTACCCGCCTACCTGCGTGCCTGCCTTCCTGTCTGTCCACCTGTCCGTCCACCTGTCCATCTTCAAACTATTTTCCTACCTGTCTGTCCACCTGTCCGTCTTGAAACTGTTTTCCCACCTACATACCTACCCGCCTACCTACGCGCCTCCCTTCCTGTCTGTCCACCTGTCCGTCAACCTGTCTGTCTTTAAACTGGCAGTTTTTTCAACCCGCCTGCCTTCCTGTTAACTTACTATGATTTTAATGCCCCACTTTACGTGGTACACAACCGAAAACCGTTGTTGTGTAACAGCATAATTAGACGGTAGACCAATTGTTCGTAGAGTTGTAGATTAAGCAGCTGGACGGTTCCGGTATGGGACTTGGCCAAGTAAGGACCTCCTGCTCAAAACCACCACCACCACCACCACCACCACCAACTCCAGCCGGTTCCTGGTTCCCACGCCACAGGCTCATAAACCACAGGCGCATGAAGTCACTGGCGATGTCCACTAAGCCACACTGTGTTTCGGTGTTATACTCCGATAGCCCGCAAGGCAACATTATTATTATTATTATTATTATTATTGCGCTACTGTGTATGAGCAAAGCCGGCGATTTCTGACGCCTGTGTGAAGACGAAGTTGATGGACACTTCACCTGCCAGCATGCTGGTACCGCAGGTAAAAAGAGAACCCCACCACCCCACCCCACCCCTACCACCCCGAGAAGGAAAAAAACCTGATGATGATAAATCCATTTCCATACCACCTGCCCTCCACCCCACCCCCTCTCCCCACCCCCTCTCCCCACCCCCAAGCATCTTCCGCGCTAACGAGGAGTCACGGCAGCACAAAATATGCATCACGTGCTGGCAGTTCTGACGTCAAATTCTCACAATGATAAACGTCATGGCTACGTCACGCACACACGTCACAGCTGCGGCCCAGGCGGACGAGAGGAGATGGACGTGGACAGCGGCTGCAGCCTGTGAAGAGGTGTTCAGTGAGGTCTTTGATTGGTTCTCGGTGATTAGCGCGTGTAACGTGGGTGCGCGTGAGCACGGTGGTTTGAGAACGCATGGTGCGTGTCATTAGAAAAACGAGTTAAGAAAACAGCGGCGCTCATGACTGACAGCGCATGCGTGAAGGTTGTGAACATGTGGATGTTGGTGGAAGGCTCAAGCTGTCTTTTTCCTCTTCGGTTTTGCTTGTTTCTTCCTTTTCTTTTCTTTTGTAGGTTTTGTTTTGTTTAGTTTTGTTTGTTATCGTTTTTTTAATCATTTCTGTTGTTGTTTTTGTTGTTTGGAATTGTCATTTGTTGTCGTTTTTTCTTGTTTTGTAGTTGTTTCTTTGATGTTGTTTTGTTTTCCTTTTTGTGTGCGTGTGTGTGGTAATTCTTGTTTGTTTGTGAGTGTGTGTGTGTGTGTGTGTGTGTGTGTGTGTGTGTGTGTGTGTGTGTGTGTGTGTGTGTGTGTGTGTGTGTGTGTGTGTGTGTGTGTGTGTGTTGTTGTTGTTGTTGCTGTTGTTGTTTTTCTGTTTGTTTTGCTATTATTGATTCTTACTTCGCCTATCAAAAAAGAAAGAAAGAAAACTATGGATTTGTTTTAAGATGCTGGTAAGTCAAGGCAGCAGGTAATTCATACAGATGATCCCATATTTCTCTCCCTCGTGCGTGTGTGTGAACGAGCGTGTGAGCAGTATGTAAAGTACTCATGAGACATTGTGACGTGGGAAGGGGGCCCAGCTTCCGTTCTCTCTCTCTCTCTCTCTCTCTCTCTCTCTCTCTCTCTCTCTCTCTCTCTCTCTCTCTCTCTCTCTCTCTCTCTCTCTCTCTCTCTCTCTCTCTCTCTCTCTCTCTCTCTCTCTCTCTTTGTCTGTCTCTTTATCTCTGTCTCTCTGTCCCTATCTCTGTCTGTCTGTCTGTCTGTCTGTCTGTCTGTCTGTCTCTTTGTCTCTGTCTCTGTCTCTGTCTCTGTCTCTGCTCCTCTCTCTCTCTCTCTCTCTCTCTCTCTCTCTCTCTCTCTCTCTCTCTCTCTGTAGAAGGTCTGTTATATCTTTCTGTACTTATCGTGTACCATGCTAATATGCATAATTATCCCTCTTGTCTCAGGGGCTTATCAACTGAAGATAACAACGAAACGGCAAAGAGTCAAGGGTCTCTCTCTCTCTCTCTCTCTCTCTCTCTCTCTCTCTCTCTCTCTCTCTCTCTCTCTCTCTCTCTCTCTCCCCCGCACCTTCCCCCCACCCCCACCCGCCAGTTTCAAACCGAGTGTCAGGGGTCAATCACGGACAGTTGACAAAGAGGGCTAAGTGGTCATGAACGGTTCCCGTGCCGACTGACTGTTCGTAAATACTGAGTGGTACTCACTCAGTCTACCACTCCGGTCTCGGCTGATGAATATCAACAGTCTAATGTGTGTGGAAAAAGGCTTCCTGAGACACGGCTTTGCTCTGTAATAGAAATAAGAGATGATGGGTTCTGTCAGTTTGATCAGTCAGGGTCAGTGACTTGCTTAGTGAAGATGATAGAGGACTAATGTCTACTGGTTATAATGCGTAATTATATGTTACCATTACTGTCAGGCAGGGGCGTACCAATTAAGGGCCGTAAAGTCTTGATTCTCTCCCTCTTAACATTGTTTGCGTTGAGCGTGTGTGTGGAGGGGGGAGGAGGGTGTGTGACTTTTTGTGTTGTGTATGCGTTTCTTTGTTCCGCGCGAGCGCGCGTGTGTGTGTGTGTGCGTGTGTGTGTGTGTGTGTGTGTGTGTGTGTGTGTGTGTGTGTGTGTGTGTGTGTGTGTGTGTGTGCATGTGTGTGTGTGTGTGTGTCTGCATGTGTGCGTGTATGCGCGCGCGCGCGCGCGCGCGCTGTGTGTGTGTGTGTGTGTGTGTGTGTGTGTGTGTGTGTGTGTGTGTGTGTGTGTGTGTGTGTGTGTGTGGTGTGTCGTGTGTGGTTTGTGTGTGGTGTGTGTTGTGTGTGTGTGTGTGTGTGTGTGTGTGTGTGTGTGTGTGTGTGTGTGTGTGTGTGTGTGTGTGCACAAGTTCACAAGAAGGAAACAGAAACAAAAACAGAAAAATATCTCACTGATATGCAGCTTCGTGTATTTGTAGTCGCTGCTGTGTTTGTTTGTCGTCTCCAGTTTGCCGTCTTGTTTGCTTTTATTCCATAAAGGCAGGGCAAAACTAGGTGACGTTAAACCCGTGTCTGCACACTATCAACCGTAGCCATCTTCTCGCTGTGCTGCGGAGGTGGAATAATGGCCTCACAGGCGTGTTTGTTATGCGGCACTTTAGGTAGATAACATGTGACCTCCACTGACCTGGTCATTCGTGGGTCAGAAAGTCTGAGCGGTCGAAAGTCATTGCCCGTGCTTTCTTTGTGTCGCTCTATGATTCAGTCTCTTCTGTTCATCCGTTGTCATTGTCCGTGGTTCATAGTGTCCTGTGTGTCATTGTCTATGGTTCATAGTGTCCCTGTGTGTCATTGTCCATGGTTCATAGTGTCCGGTGTGTCATTGTCCATGGTTCATAGTGCCCTTTGTGTCATTGTCTATGGTTCATAGTGTCCCTGTGTGTCATTGTCTATGGTTCATAGTGTCCGGTGTGTCATTGTCTATGGTTCATAGTGCCCGGTGTTTCATAGTCCATGGTTAACAGTGTCCAGTGTGTAATTGTCCATGTTTCATAGTGCCCTGTGTGTCATTGTCCATGGGTCATAGTGTACGGTGCGTCGTTGTCCATGATTCATTGTTCATTGTGTCCCGTATGTATTTGGCCATGGTTCATAGTGTCCGGTGTGTCATGAATTGTATTTTTTTAGAGTCCTGTGTGTCATTGTGCATGGTTCATAATGTCCTGTGTGTCATTGTCCATAGTATTCGGTGTGTCATTGTCCAAGGTTAGCAGTGTCCTGTGTGTCATTGTCCATGGTTCATAGTGTCCTGTGTGTCATTGTCCATGGTTCATAGTGTACGATGTATCATTGTCCATGGTTCATAGTGCAAGGTGTGTCATTGTCCATGGTTCATAGTGTACGGTGTGTCGTTGTCCAAGGTTAATAGTGTCCGATGTGCAATTGCCCATGGTTCATAATGTACGGTACCTCATTGTCTATATTTCAATGGCCGTGGCCCGTAGGTAATAATAGTAATAATAATAATTAATTATCGGTACTGATCAGTCGCAAACTCCAGCCCGTGGAGTCTATTCTAGGTGTATATATGCGCGCGCACGCGCGCGCACACACACACACACACACACACACACACACACACACACACACACACACACACACACACACACGCACCACACGCGCGAACGCACGCACACACACACACACACACACACACACACACACACACACACACACACACACACACACACACACACACACACACACACACACACACACACACACACACACACACACACACAGGTACCCGCACACGCGAGTATACTGAATAAACAAAACATAATTTACACACAACTTAAACAGACAACAGAGACTTGAGGCGGACGAAGACAGCAGCCCGGAACGGAAAACATGGCAGATCTATTGTCTTGGAGAAAGAAGTGTCTTTAGGTTTGATTTCAAGGAGTCCAGATAGGGTTTCTGTCGGAGAAAATGGGGAGGGGGGTGTGTGTGTGTGTTGGGGGGGGGGGGGGGTCATTCCTAGAGGGGCCGGAGACAGAAGAGGCTCGGGAACCAATAGCGGAATTCTGGCACGAGCAATTTGGAGGCTGAGAGTATCTGAAGCAGAGCGGAGAGTACTGGAAGGTGTATCAAGTCGAAGGTGTCATTGCCCAAGGTTCCTAGTGTACAGTATGTAATTGCCACTGATTGGTTCACAGTGTCCGGTATCTCATTGTCACTGGTTCATAGTGCAGAGTATGTCATTGCCCACGGTTCATAATTATGTTTATCGTTGTCTGTGGTTCCTAATGTCACGTGTGGCATCGACGGCGCATTCAGTCAGTGACGCGAAGCACGTGCGCGTGGGTGATGACGTATTCAGTCAGTGACGTGAAGCACGTGCTCGTGGGTGATGACGTATTCAGTCAGCGACGTGAAGCACGTGCTCGTGGGTGATGACGTATTCAGTCAGTAACGTGAAACACGTGCTCATAGATGATGACGCGTTCAGTCAGTGCCGTGAGGAACGTGCTCGTGGGTGATGACGCATTCAGTCAGTGACGTGAAGCACGTGGTCGTAGATGATGACGCAGTCAGTCAGTGACGTGAAGCACGTGCTCGTGGGTGATGACGCATTCAGTTAGTGTCGTGAGGCACGTGCGCGTGTGTGATGATGACGCAGTCAGTGACGTGAAGCACGTGCGCGTGGCTGATGATGCAAGCCACGAGGACGCGAAGAGAGAGTTTCTGGGTGGCGGAGATTTTCCGAGGTCCGTGATTGAACCCGCAACCTTTTCATTCCACGTCCAGCCTTAGCCACTAAGCCATGCTGACTCCTATTGTAAGGGAGGGGTCAAACCCGCAAAATGATCAGCAGGCTACTGCATGGACAAGCACGCCCGGTTGGTGATTGTGGCAATAAGAAAACTAATCCAAACAGCACAAAGATGACCAGTCTTCGGTTGACCGTTGGTACACACACACACACACACTCACACACACACACACACACACACACACACACACACACACACACACACACACACACACACACACACACACACACGAGAAATCCCAGAAGCTGGGACAAGAATTCAAGGAATTCGTTTCTGTTGTGGTTCACGACTACTGTTGCTAACAAAGCTCCTCCTCCTTTTTCAAGAGCATCTTATGATGGAGAAAGAATCAGAACACGAAAAGACATCGGCAAAGGATAGTACAGGAAACAAATCTTGGACAGATACAGTCTCAAGTTTATAAACTCCATGGTAAAAGGTCAAAGATGGATAATCAGAGAGTCAAAGAAAAGAAAAAAAGGCCGACCTCTGTTGCTAATAAAAAAACTACTCGTATTTCTAAAGTAGACCTAGATGAAGAATGAAAACACAAAAGAGAAACATATCTCGGTGACAGATCTCATAGGAACCAAGTCTCAAACAGATACAATTTCAAGTTCATAAAGAAACTCAATGAGGAAGGAGCAACCAGTCACTCACAAAAAACGTCCAGTTTCTTGATTTGGGGCCCAGTAGGGGTAGCTGACAGTGTGTCCACAAGACTATCGATGTCCTTTAGCACTGTGGTGAGAGAGGGCGCGCTGCGGGACTCTTTGTGCTGCACGTGCGTCTCTGTCATTGTCAGCACTATCGCAGGTGTTGGCCAGGTCAGTCTCTGCTTCGTCTCCGATCGTATAGGCCTGTGGACACAGTGGGACTAGGTTCGTTTAGGGTCAGGGCAATTCCTTTACTGTCACCGAGTCAGTCAGAGAACGGGAAAATGAATGATTAGCCTGTCGAACTAGGCCCTTAAGGGGCTCAATTTTCGTCCATTCTGTCCACGGCTGTGACTGATTGAATTCTGATTCTACACCTACTGTAGACTTCATGCTTACACCAAGCAGATAGCGATCATTGTTCCTGGTCCCGGTAAATAGGGGGCGCTCGCTCACTGGCTCAGTTTCCGGCGGGTCAGGTTAACATGCAGGCCCCTGATTTGCTGCGACATGGTGCAGAGGGCAACAGCACTGTCGTCGGCGTTTGTAGCGGAGGTTTTAAGGCGGTGTTGTGGTCATGGAATCCTCCCACCGTGGGGCAGGAGTCTGTTTGATCCTAGCTTCGGTTGCAGGACCCCGAGGTCGCCGCTCGGTTCATTCGCAAGCCGTTCGCACTCTTCTCGGTCAGCATTTGCCGGTGACTGTCGTACGATTCTTGTAATTTCCTGTCAGATTTCTTACCTATGTGTCACGCCCTTATCCTGATGGGTCGGGGGAGGGGTAGGGCGGTACGGGGCTTAGGAGAGGAAGGCGGGGTACGGTGGGGGTTGCTTGGCTGTTCGTTTCTTTGGCTGTGTTGTTGTCCCGGTTCCCCGTATCCTGCTTCTGAGGCGTTGCTCCACGCCGCAGGCTCGTCCCGATGGCAATGCCCCCTCACACCTAAACCCCATCCCGCATCGAGGCCCGCCTGACGCCAACAGTCTGCAGGGGGAAATGAGAGACCGCCGGTAGACTACCATCCTAAGGAGACACTGCAGAGACACTGCGCTGATCGCTGGTAGGCTACCATCCGAAGCAGACACTGCGCTAGTCTCTGGTAGGCTACCATCCGAAGGAGACACTGCGCTGATCGCTGGTAGGCTACCATCCGAAGGAGACATTGCAGAGACGCTGCGCTGATCGCTGGTAGGCTACCATCCGAAGAAGACACTGCAGAAACACTGCACTGATCGCTGGTAGGCTACCATCCGAAGGAGACACTGAAGAGACACTGCGCTGATCGCTGGTAGGCTACCATCCGAAGGAGACACTTCCGCTGACCGCCGGCAGGCTACCATCCGAAGGAGAATCTGCGCGCTGCTGCCGAGTCCCATCACTGCTGTTCAGTAATGCCTGCTCTGATTCAACATGCGCAGGCCATCACCTGCCGTGACCACTGACTACAATATTAGTCCATCGTGGAATCGCCCTGGTGTGACCCATGCGGATAACTAAACTTTAAAACCCAAGAGTGAACCGACCGCCGTGGAGCAAGACCAGAAACCTTACAAAGTAACTGAACGTGGCTCCAAGAGAGGGGCAGTCCGTTCCTCCCTCCGTCCACTCCTCAGCTGGGTGGACTTTGTGACGTCGCATGCTGAGACCAGACAGAAGCGGACGGTTTGTTTCAGTGTCAGGCGTTGAGCCCTTTACTGAGCATTGGGCACAGGGGGGAAGCTCGGTTCAGTTCCAAATGGTATGTATGCTCTGAGAATAGCCCATATGCGCTGAGAATAGCCCACATGCGCTGAGAATAGCCCATAATTATGCGCTCCAGCCCGTCTCAGAAGTTTTTCCCAAACATTGTCTTTGAAACAGTTATAAAGTTCCTTCTCCGTGGCCTGTGTACACCATGCAACCATGCACCATTTAACAGTGCAATACAGGTGAGGCCACAAACATAATGTTACGGTTCAGTTCCGTCTGAGAGTACTGACTGAATGGGCCACAAAATAAGCTCACTCACTGTCAGTCAGTCAGTCAGTCAGTATCTTTACTGCCACGTTTCAAGTGAAAATATCCATACACACGGAATGAGGCGTGGTGATGAGAGCATTTACAATATACACACATTGACAGGTTATCGTATGTGTCCGTAAGACGTCGAACAGTCTATACATTATTACATACCCGACACTACGTGGTAGTCCCGGAAACTGCAGCACACACGGTGTTGATCAGTAAGTAAACCTCAGGAAATGACAAGAAAGGATAAAACAACAACAAACACAACAAAAAACAAAACAAAAAACAACAAAATGAAACAAAACAAAACAACACACTCACACACACACACACACACACACACACACACACACACACACACACACACACACACACACACACACACACACACCACACACACACACACACACACACACACACACACACACACACACACACACACACACACACACACACACACACACACACACACACACACACACACACACACACACACACACACACACACACACACACACACACACACACAACGAAGCAAAACAAAATAAAGAAACAAAAACAAAACAACAAAACAAAAACGAAGCAAAACAAACTAAAACAAAGAAACAAAAACAAAACAAAACAACAAACAAAACAAAAACGAAGCAAAACAACAAACTAAAATAAAGAAACAAACAAAAACGAAAAAACACCAAAAAAACCCAAAGCAAAACGGGAGGACTAGCTGAACCTCGGCTGTAAGGTTTCAGCCTTGCTAATGGGCCACTGGGCCACCGGGCACTCAGCACTCCAAACTCTGGTGAATACCCAAGATTCCAACACGACTGATGGGATTCGACCTTCCGATCAGCGCATGCATACACCAATGCTTTACACACTACGCCACATCGACTAGTTTTGTGTTAATGTGTTTTGTAAAATTACCCCTTAGCCCGTCAAATTTCAGTTTCCCAGCCCCTGTCTAGTATTCCGTGTGGGACGTTAAACTGTTATGGTGCTGCCTTTTGTGGAATATTGAAGTGTTATTGCCCCGTCCTTTGTGGAATATCAAAGTGTTATTGCACTGTCCGTCGTGAGATATCAAAGTGTTATTGCACTGGCCTCGTTGGATGTTGAAGCGGCATTGACTGTCCCCTGGTGGGACGTTAAGGAGTAACTGAACTGCCCCTTGTGGACCGCTGAATTGTTATGGAGCTGCACGGGATCTTTGTGATGCCGACGCTGCTGAAATCCGACATTTATAATCATTCTCGTGCGCAAGATTGAATATTGGGGTACAGTTTTCTCAAGCTGACAATAATGATAATGGACATTTCTATGGCACATGATCCCTTGCAAGATCTAGGGCACAATGCACTGTACAAAAGAGGCAGAACAATATATAAACATATACAATGGACAAAATAAAAAGATTTCAGGCCATACGGACAACTCGTTCGTAACGGTTGAGTGGGCGTAAAACTAGTAAACATGGTGCTTAACGTCCACAAAAACCATAAGGCTTATTAGGGACGGGGAGAATTGGGGAAGGGGGTATGGAGGTGGGGGAAGAGAGAGAGTATATACCTATCGCTACACTGTCACCACCAGAATGACCTGCATTAAGATGGGCAGCGATGAGAGCCATTTTATTGTTTCATTAATTGTGAGGGACAAAGTCACAAGACAGTGTCCACAAACCACAACTTTTGAAGAGAAAGGAGAGCCGAAGCGGTATCGAACCGAGGTCCTTCCGCTTACCAGCCTACCGCCTTACCGCTAGGCTAAACCGGCTCTCCGAGGCCGTAAAACACCACGTTACTTACTTATATACTTACTCAAACTGACTGGCGTTGTTCTCTAGCGGCGTTTCACACTTGGTTGTCCGCCAGTACAGTGACCCAAATTGTACTGCGTTGTGTTTATTCCTATCACAATGGTATTTAGCCCGTGATTTTTCACTGACCAACTCCCATCTCCAAGGAAAACAAATCTGAAACGAGAATGGCTGCTAGCGTTCTAAAAACAAGATCGAAACACATAAGAGGTTCAAAAGAACGCTGTTTATTAGGGCAAAAACACAATCTGCAGATTTCTGGGTAATACCCCCTGGCAAGCTACAAAACGACACATAAACAAGAGTTAAACGGTGAAAAACGATGAAACATTAGATAAAAAGCTAAATCACTTATCTATTTTTGGTTGAGCTGTATTATTTTCCTGTACCCTTTGCCACGCTACAAAACGACACTTAAATAAGAGTTAAACGGTGAAAAACGATGAAAAATTAGATAAAAAGCTATTTTTTTCTGTTTTTGATTGAGCTATGTTGTTTTCCTATCCCATGCTTGGAAGAATCAATCTTGACAAAGGGGATTAACCCGAAAATTTGCAGATTGTGTTTTTGTCCTAATAAAATTAATAGCGTTCTTTTCAACCTTTTGTGTGTTTGGATTTCCCTTCTCAAAGGGCGGCGGGAACACGTTCCTTCATGGCCGATTTTCGTTTTCCGTTCAGTTTTCTCAGCATATTAGCTGTTTCTTTTCGATTGGAATGGAAAGTAATTTCCTGAAGTAGCGGTCGAAAGCTGATTGTTAAGTGATCAGCGCTTTGTTTGATGACAACAGATTTGTCTTTCATGTGTCCACCCCTTGACACCCAAACACCATCTGGCGTTCTGCTACAACACAGTGACGAAACAACGTTCTCTCTCTCTCTCTCTCTCTCTCTCTCTCTCTCTCTCTCTCTCTCTCTCTCTCTCTCTCTCTCTCTCTCTCTCTCGTCTAAACCTTTATTCTTGCAAAATAACGTTTAGTCAGTCAGTCTCCCTTCTTATGTTTGACTCTCTCTCTCTCTCTCTCTCTCTCTCTCTCTCTCTCTCTCTCTCTCTCTCTCTCTCTCTCTCTCTCTCTCTCTCCCCTCTCTCTCCCTCCCCGCTGCTGATCTACTACTACAAGTCAGAACTGCCAGGGAAATTGCCAGGACTGCTGGAAGCTCGTAAAGACCTGCCACTCAGTTTCCTTTCTCAGTTTGAAGACCGCTTCATGTCATCAATCACCGTCGTCAGGCACACACAACAGCACTTTGACCAGTACACACGTTATTCTACACTTCAATTGCACGTGCAGTGACAACAATGACTTGACCTCGCATGAATGGATGTCTTCACTAGTCCAGCGATGGCAGGACATTTGTCAAAGCATGCCTCGGCCAGATGGTCAGTCTCCTCCCTCTCTTTGGTTTTTCCTGGGGGTGGGAGGGAACGAGGCCGGGGGAGGGGATGCAAGAAGCGGGAGGATGTGTGTGTGTGTGTGTGTGTGTGTGTGTGTGTGTGTGTGTTGTGTGTGTGTGTGTTTGGTAGTTGTTGTGTGTGTTGGCACGGTATGGTGTTGGCCGCGTTTGTGTGTGTTTGTGCACGCGTATGTGTGTGTGTGTGTGGTGTTTGTGTGGTGTGTGTGTGTTTGTGTGGTGTGTGTGTGTGTGTGTGTGTGTGTGTGTGTGTGTGTTGGTGTGTGTTGTGTGTGTGTGTGTGGTGTGTGTGTGTGTGTGTGTGTGTGTGTGTGTGTGTGTGTGTGTGTGTGTGTGTGTGTGTGTGTGTGTGTGTGTGATAGAGAGAGAGAGAGAGATACAGACAGACAGGCAGGCAGACAGACTGACAGCAAGCGACAGAGACAGACGTAAGTCGGTTATTCGGTTATTGCAGAGTAGACCAAACAACGAGTGGTGACGATAGGTGAAGGGGTGAGCAGGTTTATACCAGTAGGTTTATACCAGCAGGTTTATACCAAATCAGCCACCACACGACGGATAATAAACCCGTGTTCACCACCGAGGCTGATCGTCACTGACGAAAACCCCTTTTCCAGCGGTTGGTCAATTGACCAAAACACGTTTTGTGGAAGCGAGTCCATTAAAGGTGAGATGGTCAATCTGAGTGGACACCAACCATCGCCACAAAGAGCGGGTTTAAACTCTGACCCCCTGACCACCTCCTTGTCCCCGGGGGCCCCGCCCTTCGCATGGAAAAGACTCACTGGACAATGGGCGCCCGCCGATTCGCAGCCTGGTGTGTGGTCAGTGCGGTGTTGGATGTCCGGGTGTTGGCGGGGAGTCGACGTCACTGTGGTCAAGTGTGACGTGCAACGAAGACACGCATCCTCGGGTCTCCGGGAATTTGAACTGCCTGACTTCAGCACAGTCGACATAATCGTCTTCGTCGTCGTCAGCATCATCAGCATCATCGTCGCCGTCAATTTAACTATCGTCGTCATCAGTATAATCCTCATTGTCGTCACCATCGTCATCGTCTAAATAATCGTTATTGTAGTTATCATCGTCTTCGTCGTTATAACATGATCACCATCGTCGTCACTGTTATTATCCGCGTCCACGTGATGGGGTTCCGCGGACGCAGAAATGAAGGTCCTCTCTGCTACAAACCCAAGGCTATCAAAGGTTCCATCTTTCGAGCCAAGAGCAGGTCCCTCTACACGGAATGACCTTCCCCTTTCTCTCGGAAGAAACCGTCTCTGGGCTCTCAGATCAGACCTCAAAAGTTGTCATTTTCCAAAATAATAGACCCATAATGTTTGGCTGAAACAAAATTTTATTCATTCATCGTAATCATAAGCTCAACAAATAAGTACAGGAAACACAAAAGCAGTATGCTTATTTGAGTGTTACCTATAGATAAAATGATAATCACACAGACATTTACGATGGCAAGATGGCAGATTGTTGTCAGAACGTCAGAGGCAACGAAACAAACAAAGACCCGTCATGTTTTCCCTCAGATTCAGAATATTCTTAGTGATTTCATGACTTTTGCTTCGCCTTGAAAATATTACCATAGCTATTGACTAGGTGTTCAGTACCAAGAATCAGTCGATCAGTCGTCGTCGTCATACTCATTGTCATCATAATCATCATGACTTTCTTTTCTGGACGTCTCATGATGGAAGAATCTCAAGTGCCGTACTTAAGCGCCACCTAAATGTGCAGATCGTAACCCTACACTTTGAACTTCATGAGATTGAAGATCTGAAGTGTTGAGGAGCTTGAGACGCTCCCTGCCGAGCAAAAGGACAAGGACACGACCATCGATCACCTGGAGGAGAGAGGCGCTGAAAGGTGAGGCGCTCGATGAGCAAGGGGCACCGTTAGTCAGACCGGCAACGGGACTGTTTCGACTGCTACGGTGGAAAAACCTCCGAGAGACGGGGCGGAGCGCATACGGGCTTCCCCGTGCTTGTAAATACCATCTTGAACTGAATTGAACTGATCTCATATTTCAAGTATAGACAGGAAACGGCTAACGTCAGCCAGACCAGCTCTGCAACTGTTTCAAATGCAACGCTGGGGAAACCTCCTCGGGTGGGTTGGAGAGCATGCGGGCTTTCCCGACCGCCCAAATACATTTTCAACTGGACTGGCCCGCTTTCTATACACGTTTGTTTGCAGAACCGAGGATCGAACCCTCAACCTGTCAGTGTCGAATCCAGCACATGAAGCATGTTGAATGCATCAATGTTACATGTCCTCTAATGCCCCACGTATTTATCTTTGTAATAAAAAGAAAGAAAGAACTGGCAAACAACGCTCCCTAGGTTATTAACGAAGAAACGCATATCATCCCCTTTCCCTCAAAACCATTCATCGTTCCGAAGAATCCATTTTTACCAGGTTAGCATGTACATAGTCATTCTTTGCGACGAGGGTGTTCTTGGCATCTGGTATTTGACATACGGTGCTATCCCTTACATCGTCTTACAATGAAGACGATGCCAAAGGCTTTTCGATGCGATGACACTCGTCTTTGTGGAGCCTTCATGACTCAGTTTGCAATGACCTTCATCGGCTTGTCTTTCATTTTCCT
>JABMCL010001305.1:845000-847500 GCA_018857735.1 Alviniconcha marisindica
CTCAACTTCCGGTTCCTGCCTGTGTTCCGCGGGATTAGAGGTACGAGAGACGACAAACTTCCAAATCCTTCATCAACAATCGTGTTTTTAGTTCTGTTTCAATCTAATCTAGTTGGGGATATTACATGGTTTTGTAAAGAAATTGTTATTATGCACTCTGTCTTTCATAATTTCCCCAAGATCGGCTTTGTTGGAAACTCTAAAGTCTCTCAGTCCCTGTCTCTGTCTTTGTCTATGTGTCTCTCTGTGTGTCTCTGTCTCCGTCTCTATCTGTCTGTCTGTCTGTCTGTCTGTCTGTCTGTCTGTCTGTCTGTCTGTCTGTCTGTCTGTCTCTCTCTCTCTCTCTCTCTCTCTCTCTCTCTCTCTCTCTCTCTCTCTCTCTCTCTCTCTCTCTCTCTCTCTCTCTAATTATATATGCTCGTCCGAATCGTCTAGACGATTGAAATTCAACGGCCTTGTCTACGAAGCTCCTCATCACTTCACATCTGCCTGTAAGCAAGCCACCTGCGACAATAGCTAAATCCGAATACCAGCAACCCTTGTAAATTACGCTGAGCAGATGCTTTTAATTTTGGTTAATATATTTATGCACACTTGGTCATTCCTGCTCTCTAATACGCTGGCCTTTTTCCAAGAGCTCCGGCGCTAGCTGCGGGCGTCTGGAGCTGCATACGAGGTGCACATAAGTCCTGGGCCCTGGCACAAAGGGAGGGAATGGCGTGAAAGGAACGACAACCGCTGATTGAAACACATTTCGCCACCGCCTTGTTGAATTGCCATAGTGGCAAGGAATGTGACAGTATCGCTCTAGGATGCCGGGAACATAATTTTTGCCTCTAGTGTTAACTGTAACGCGAGGCTGAGAAATTCTCTTCTTCTTCTGGCCCGGTGTTACCTCGTGCGAGGAAGAAAAACACATGCATAGCAACACCTCATCACAGTGGCATGAACAAAGTGCATGTAAACCTATATATAGACACGTGCATAGCAAAACATCATCAGAGCCAAATAAACAGAGCATAAGCAAACCTGTCTGTATTATCGTGAACAGCGGCATCTCATCAGCCAGACATAATCAAATAACCATATACATACTCGTGTGCGTAAAAAGCAAAGAGAGCTAGAAAGACGTATATATCAATGACACTTGGTCAACAGCCGATAAAGTAAGGAACATTCTTCTCTTGTCCGACACAGAGGTCAACCAATCTGGATGCAAAGCATCGCTCCCCCTACCCCACCTCTCTGTCTCTGTCTCTGTCTCTGTCTCTGTCTCTGTCTCTGTCTCTCTCTCTCTCTCTCTCTCTCTCTCTCTCTCTCTCTCTCTCTCTCTCTCTCTCTCTCTCTCTCTCTGTGCTCAAAACGAGATTCGAACCTGCCACACTTCTAGAACTGGACTCCAGTACCTAAGCTAATCTATTACCGTTCAGGACTATATTTTCCGTCGTCCTTCCATTTACAACCGTGTACGATCATCTCTATCGTCCTTACATTCACCACCCAGCAGAATCATTTCTATCGTCCTTACGTCCGTCACCCAGCAGGATCATATCTATTGTCCCTACGTCCGTCACCCAGCAGGATCATATCTATCGTCTTCCATTCCACCACCTAGCAGGATCATCTCCGTCATCCTTACATCCGTCATCCGGCATGACCATCTCTGTCGTCCTTACGTTCACCACCAAGCAGGATCATTTTTATCGTCCTTACATCTGTCACCAGCAGGATCATTTCTATCGTCCTTACATCCGTCACCCAGCAGGATCATCTCTATCGTCCTTACATTCGCCAGCTAGCAGGATGATCTCTGTCGTCCTTACATTCACCACCCAGCAGGATCATTTCTATCGTCCTTACATTCACCACCCAGCGGGATCATTTCTATCGTCCTTACATCCGTCACCCAGCAGGATCATCTCTATCGTCCTTACATTCGCCAGCTAGTAGGATGATCTCTGTCGTCCTTACATTCACCACCCAGCAGGATCATTTCTATCGTCCTTACATTCACCACCCAGCGGGATCATTTCTATCGTCCTTACATCCGTCACCCAGCAGGATCATCTCTATCGTCCTTACATTCGCCAGCTAGTAGGATGATCTCTGTCGTCCTTACATTCACCACCCAGCAGGATTATTTCTATCGTCCTTACATTCACCACCCAGCGGGATCATTTCTATCGTCCTTACATCCGTCACCCAGCAGGATCATCTCTATCGTCCTGATATTCACCACTCAGCGGGATCATTTCTATAGTATGTCCCCGCCATGTAAGTCACAACGCCACATCTCAGTGTGATCCCCTACATGTAGGTCACAACGCCACATCTCAGTGTGATCCCCGCCATGTTGGTCACAACGCCACATCTCAGTGTGATCCCCGCCATGTAGGTCTCAACGCGTGTGATCCCCTCCATGTAGGTCACAACGCCACATCTGTAGGTCACAATGCCACATCTCAGTGTGATCCCCGCCATGTAGGTCACAACGCCACAC
>JABMCL010001305.1:852500-877500 GCA_018857735.1 Alviniconcha marisindica
TTTGAACCTTTTTGTGTTTGGATCTTGTCTTAAAACGCTAGCAGTCATTCTGTTTCATATCTGTGTTTGGCAAAAGGTTCCCACTTTGGCACAACATAATACAGTCATGGGCAAAGTACCCCCCCCCCCCCCCCCTCACCCCCCGCCCCACCCCCCAGGTCATCATACTGTCTGGGGCAAAGGCTCGCCACTTTGGCACAGCATATTACAGTTTTGGGCAACCTACTGGTCCCCCTCCCCTCCCCTTCACCCCCACCCTCCCCCGCAGGTCATCATACTGTCTGGCAAAAGTTCCCCAGTTAACTTTGTTTCAACATATTACAGTTCTGGGCACGTACCCCCCCCCCCCCCCAACGACGCACACACACACACCACACACACACACACACACACACACACACACACACACACACACACACACACACACACACACACACACACACACACACACACACACACACACACACACACACACACACACACACACACACACACACACACACACACACACACACCGCAGGTCATCATACTGTCGTAGCAACAGTTCCCCACTTAAATTGGCACAACATATTACAGTTTGGGGCAACGTACTGCCCCCCCCTCCCCCACTCCCCCCACCAGTTCGACATACTGTCTTAGGCAAACGCTCGCCACATAACTGTGGGACAACATAATGATGTTTTGGGCAACGTAACCCCCCCCCCGCCCGTCCCCCCCCCCCGCCCCCCCCCCGCCCCCCCCGCCCCCCCCAGTTCGACATACTGTCTTAGGCAAACACTCGCCACATAACTGTGGGACAACATAATGATGTTTTGGGCAACGTAACCCCCCCCTCCCTTCCCACCTCCGGCTCTAGCATGTCATACTGTCTTTGGCAAGCACTTTGAGAACATCGTGATGGGAATTTCTACCCAGTTTTCATGAGTTCTCGTGCGGAGCAAGGTTCTGGAAACAAACGTTTTTAGTTTGTTTTTAACATGTATGTGAGACTATTTTCGGCAGGAAATTGCGCCACACTGCACTTTTTTCTTTTTTTTTCTTTCTTTTTGCTGGCAAAGGGTTAAACCAAGAATCCCTGACAGCCCCGCATCTGAATCTGGGGATGGAGGTTCTGTCCCCCTGCATGCTCCGCGTGATGGCAGTGCTTGTTAACCGCCCACACCAGCGTGTGTGTGTGTGTGTGTGTGTGTGTGTGTGTGTGTGTGTGTGTGTGTGTGTGTGTGTGTGTGTGTGTGTGTGTGTGTGTGTGTGTGTGTGTGTGTGTGTGTGTGTGTGTGTGTGTTTGAGCGCCTGTGTCTGAGTGTGTGTATGTGCGTGTGTGATTTAGTTTGATGTTTTGGGCAAAGTGCGTTCGTGTGTGTGTGTGTGTGTGTGTGTGTGTGTGTGTGTGTGTGTGTGTGTGTGTGTGTGTGTGTGGTACAACATAATGACGTTTTGGGCAAAATACACCCCCCCCCCACCCCCACCAGTTCGACATAGAACGCACGCACGCACGCACACATATCACACACACGCACACACGCATACACACAAATCACACACACGCACACACGCATACACGTAACTTTCACACACACGTACACGCTCTCGCTCTCTCTCTCTCTCTCTCTCTCTCTCTCTCTCTCTCTCTCTCTCTCTCTCTCTCTCTCTCTCTCTCTCTCTCTCTCTCTCTCTCACACACACACACACACACACACACGCACGCACGCACGCACGCACACTCACACTCGCATGCACACGCACGTACACACACACACACGTCGACGAGGGAAAGTAACACTGCGATCTCCCGCTACACTGGTTGCAGTGTTGACATTTATTCCAAGCAAATCATTTTAAATGAACACGTATCCTGCAGTCTCGTTAATGTCACTGTGTGGATTGCGAATGTGTCTGAGTGTGACAGCTTCTCTGCCTCATGTAGGTTTCTTTGACTTGTGACTAATCCGTGTCACTGTGACTGCTTATGACTTGTTAATCTGACTGTGGTTGCTATGCTTTCTTCATCTGATTGTGTTTGTGACTGCCTATGACTTGCTTATCTGACTGTGGCTACCTATGATTTGTTAATCTGACTGTGGCTGACTATGACTTGTTAATCTGACAGTGTCTGTCTTAATTTGTTAATTTGTTTGTGACTGCCTATGACTTGCTTATCTGACTGTGGCTGCCTATGATTTGTTAATCTGACTGTGGCTGACTATGACTTGTTAATCTGACTTGTCTGACTGTGGCTGTGTTGGTCTCTCTGACTGGGGCTGTGTTGGTCTCTCTGACTGGGGCTGTGTTGGTTTGTCTGATTGTCTGACTGTAGCTGTGTTGGTCTGTCTGACTGGGGCTGTGTTGGTCTGTCTGATTGCTGCTGTGTTGGTCTGTCTGACTGTCTGACTGTGGCTGTGTTGATCTGTCTGATGTGTTGGTCTGCCTTACTGTGGCTGTATTAATCTGTCTGACTGGGGCTGTGTTGGTCTGTCTGATTGTGGCTGTGTTGGTCTGTCTGACTGTCTGGCTGTGGCTGTGTTGATCTGTCTGATGTGTTGGTCCGTCTGACTGTCTGGCCGTGGCTGTGTTGATCTGTCTGACTGTGGCTGTGTTGGTCTGTCTGATGTGTTGGTCTGTCTGACTGTCTGGCTGTGGCTGTGTTGATCTGTCTGATGTGTTGGTCCGTCTGGCTGTGGCTGTGTTGATCTGCCTGACTGTGGCTGTGTTGATCTGTCTGATGTGTTATTCTGTCTGGCTGTCTGACTGTGGCTGTCTGACTGTGGCTGTGTTGATCTGTTTGACTGTGGCTGCTCTGACTGTAGCTGTGTTGATCTGTCTGAGATTGATCCGTCTGACTGTGGCTGTCTAGGCCTTGTTAGTGTGCGTGACTGGCTGTTACGACTTGTCAATCACACAGCACCCAGCCACCTGCACTGTAGTCCACATACTTTATCACATTTCCCTGGCAAGTCGTAAACCTGCCACGCTTTTTATAACAATCTGAAATCTATTCCAGCTTCGGTTTCTTTTCTTTCTTTCTTTTTCTACTTATTTTTCACTCCAGTTCTTTTTCCCATTTTACGGGACGGATAATACCCACGGCTGTTGCTGCACACAACGTGAACATGCTTTTTAAGAGCACTTGTGAATCTGTAGATAGCAAATTAGGGAAACTCGGAGACGTGCAAGAAAAGACTTTGGAAAGATAAGCGAGAGGGTGTGAGGGAGGTTGTGGAGTCGGTTCCATCTGGGAGTGCTTTGTGGCTCTTGCTTTAGCAGGCTTTACTCGAGCGAGAAGGCGAACAGTTTTTATTTCCTTGCAATTTGCATTCATATCTCTGTTGTAGAAACGTGACAGGGCGTGCGAAGCATAATCACGGTGTGTCAGATGCAGTGATATTTCAGAGGCCGACATTATGAGCATAATAAAGAGAGGGAGCCTCAGTCTACGTTGACGTACCGATAGAAAACACTTGCTCGGTGGAGCTTTGAGAAAAACGTCAGAATTCCACAGCAGTTTTCAATCCAAGACCCAGATGTGTTTCTGCTTGACGATGCCAAAATTCTTTACAAAACATGAGGCAATTTGTGTTTTTACTGTGTGTGGTTCACATATCACCTTCCGGCCGTGCCCAGCATATTCATAGCCTCGGTATTTATTGCCCACATGACATTTTCATATAAACGGCAATGTCAAACATTTGAAGCAATTACCATAAAAAGCTCGAGTTCATCCAAGATCAGAAAAGCATGTACGTGCACGCCTGCTAATAAATAACCAGGTGGGTCTAGGCCGATCCAGCTGTACGTCATTTTTTACGTGACATAATAGTCATTACAACACACCTATTACACGTCATTGTCATGCCAATATTCTTCCAAGCACTAGACAAGAAAACAGCAACTCAACCAAACAGAAGATAGGTCATCTCATTTTTCATCGTTTTTAACCGTTTAGCTGTTGTTTGAGTGTCGTTTTGTCGCTTGACGAAGGGGATTATCCCGAAAATTTGCAGATTGTGTGTCTATGTCATAATATATAAGCGTTCTTTTGAATCTTTTATGTGTTTCGATCAATCTGTATTAACTGGCTGTATGACAGCATGAATAAACGCTGAAGTGTTGGCTGGTGGGTTGGTGGGTAGGCGGGGTGAACAAATAAATATATGGTAAAATAATGGTTAGGATGTTACAACTGTTTTGTTGTTGCTGTTGTTGTTGTTGTTGTTTTTGTCGTCGTCGTCGTTGTTGTTATTGTTTTTATAGCAGCTTGACCATAACTCAAGTGAAAAAATGCCTTGAGCGCAGTTTTTAATTCATTCCTATCAATATGATTCGTCATGCCTCATTGCTTTGGGCCCCAGTAAATGTGGACCAGGTGCTTATACACGATGATGATGATGATGATGATGATGATGATGATGATGATGATGATGATGACGACGACGACAATGATGATGATGACGACGACGACAATGACGAAGACGAAGTCGACTATGATGATGATGACGACGATGATGTAATTATATTATTATTATTGTCATTCATTGATTATTTACTAACCAAAATCATGTCCTTCTGATCCCTACTCTCTGTGTTAAATGACCTACATTACCAGGTCAACCAGGTGTCCGTTACCGTGTCGCCCTGATGTGAACTTCTCGCTTCACTGGATCTTAAAAACCAATGACTGAGTTACTTACTGTCACGGTGACCTACTTCCCAGCTGGACGGAGTGGGACGTCGACGTGGTGGCAAAGAGCGGCAACATCAGTTGTTTTTTGTTGTTGTTGTTTTTGTTTGTTTGTTTTTTAACCTCAGTTGCATGCAGACCTATTACTTCACTTATCTTCTTCTTCTTCTTCTTCTTTTTTATTACTTTTTTTTCCATTCTTTTTCGTTGTAGTTCATAGGTCTTTATCGGTTCTTTCTTTTTTTGTGTGTGTTTTTGGTCAAACTAACAAATGCACAGTTCCACACAAACGTATATCAGTATGTAAAATATATAGCTCAAAGTTGCTGTGAATCAGTAATGGATTTTTTATATATATATATATATTTTTTAAGAGGCTGCATATAGACATAATATGCATTTCTCAAACTTAGTTCTCAATCAAATAAAAGGAACAGATCAACATCAGAGCTGGTTCGACAGCTGCGCTTGCGGCTCACAGCCGCCACCAAGGAGTGAAGCGACCCACAGATGGTCTACGCACACAAAACATGGCCTATACTCGCCACACTGTTTTTCCTACCCCATCTCACCCACGTCTCACCGACTTACACCACTCTCAATGGACACAAGTGTTTGGCCTGAGGGGGTGGGGGTGGTTGTCGGGTTTTGTTTTTGGATTTTGATTTCCTGGGGGGGGGGGGGGGGGGGGGGGGGGGGGGGGCATGTCTCTAATGTTCATTGGGTTTTGGTATCCGCGAAAGTTCGCACGTAGGCCATCTCTCTCTCTCTCTCTCTCTCTCTCTCTCTCTCTCTCTCTCTCTCTCTCTCTCTCTCTCTCTCTCTCTTCTCTCTCTCCTCTCATTCCACTGTGTGTTGTGTGTGTGTGTGTGTGTGTGTGTGTGTGTGTGTGTGTGTGTGTGTGTGTGTGTGTGTGTGTGTGTGTGTGTGTGTGTGTGTGTGTGTGTGTGTGTGTGTGTGTGTGAGGAGAGAGAGAGAGACAGACAGACAGACAGACAGACAGACAGACAGACAGACAGAGACAGAGACAAAGACAGAGAGACGCACATACAAATCAGCAAAGGGAGTTAATAGTTTTTAATTTGCAGACCTCGCCGGAAAAAACATATTTACAGACTGAAAGTGACGAGCCAACCGTTACAGCTGCGTTGACATATATATGATCATTGCACGTCGCCTTGTCTGGTCCAGGAGGCAAAACTGACGCTCATGGCGACCCATAGCTGTGGCTATGCTGGTTGTGATGGAGGAGGTGTGCGGGGTGGTCAGCGCTGGACAGGGAACAAGGTCAGTGGTGATGTAGCCCGGAGGATCGGCCCGGACCCCGTGACGATCAGCAGCAGCTGGAGGCCGATGAGAGGCCGGAGGCAGCACGTGGATTAACCTCACACCTTACAAGCGACGATCTTGTATGATCTCCTGCTTGTCTTGATTGGTCCCGGTGGAGAGTCGACCGGAACGATGTCGAGAGACATCTCGAGGGCTGGGGTCAGGAGTCTGGTACATGCAGACAAAGTTCTAAAAAACTGTGTGGTCACCCCCCCCCCACCCCGCTTCCTTCCTCCCTCTCTCTCCTCTCTCTCTCTCTCTCTCTCTCTCTCTCTCTCTCTCTCTCTCTCTCTCTCTCTCTCTCTCTCTCTCTCTCTCTCTCTCTCTCTCTCTCTCTCTCACTTTGGTATTGTCGTGTTTATTTGTGTTTGTAGCATAGCAAGGACTGGCTGTTAGATAGGTCCAAATGGACCTAACGCTACTATCCTTGAATATTAAAGTTTTCAGTTCGAGTTCTCTCTCTCTCTCTCTCTCTCTCTCTCTCTCTCTCTCTCTCTCTCTCTCTCTCTCTCTCTCTCAACACCACTGAAGAGCGCCATTATATGTGTCTTGCCACAGTAGCTCGTACCACAAACCTTAATTTTATATTACAGACCTGTGCCTTCGTACCCGCTGTTTCACGCAAGAGCTGCCTCAAATGTTGCAGACTATTGCCATAGCCTGTGCAGCTGGACCCACCGCAGAGGGACCAGATAGAAGAGCCTGTGCAGCTGGACCCATCGGAGATGGGTCCAGATGGACAAATAATTGGTTTTTAACGCCCAGTCAGCCATGACAGTGATATCGCGGCGAGCAGATAGGACCAACGAGCAGCCAAACAGTGTGTGCCCGCTTTCAGAATTGCTCATCGGTAATGAATCCTAAGGGAGAGGAGTGGGGGGGTGGGGGAGGGGTGGGAGGTGAGTGTGGTGGGGGTGGGGGGGGGGGGCGTTAATCAACCTTTTCCTGCTCTGATAACATCATATGACGTCAATGACGAAGCGTTTCCAATTTGCTTGTGAGGCGTCACTGGACGTCCCGCTGTTGTTGTTGATGTTGTTGTTGTTGTTGTTGAGTGTTGCTTTACGTCCACAGAAACCGTAGGCTTATTAGGGACGGGAGCCCAGGACGGCCACCTCGACTTTCACACGTTCAGCTCCTGAGCTCAATGGATTCCTGACTTTTTATGCACACTCTGAGAAAAGCCAAGTTCAAGAAAATGAACATTTCTGGTTGGTGGACCGCTCTGCGAGTCTACTCTTCGAAGCAGCTGCATCAGCAACAGCATTTGTTTGGCACGAAAAGGGTTCATGCTTGAATTAGAACACTGAAAAGATACATAGTGACGGTGTCGGTGAAAAATCAGACTCTGCCACGATGAGCCTGTCTTTGAACACGTCGAGACTGAATAATTGTATTCACCAGTCTCAGTGCGGCGAGTGACAGCGATCCATATCCACACTTCTACAGACACGCGGTGTTTTCTCTTCAGATGTGTAATGGATGGCCCTTGGCTCACTTGTTTACGTGAGCGAGAGCAGAGCGCGTCTTGACATAACATTTCAGGCTAGTTTCTGTCGTCGTTTCCTCGCTTCTTTCTACCAACAGACAAGCAGACGATGTGCGGACTGAGAGGGAAGTTGACAGCCAGCCAATCAAAATATCGCTGGCTGTTCATCCAATCACAGTCGCGAACAGATTTGATGATTACTTTTGCGCAGAGAATTGTTTTCGGAGGCACTGCGGTACAACTGAGTTGGTGATGCTTTGCGGCCATCATTCGAACATTCACCTCGTTTTGCAACTTCGACCAAAATATTTCAGGGTGTACATTTTTGGGACACACATAATATACATAATATACATAACTGCTATCATAACTGCTCTCTCTCTCTCTCTCTCTCTCTCTCTCTCTCTCCTCTCTCTCTCTCTCTCTCTCTCTCTCTCTCTCTCTCTCTCTCTCTCTCTCTCCTCTCTCTCTCTCTTCTCTCATACACACACACACGCGCGCGCGCGACAGAAATCATTTTCTGGGCACACCTTGATTACTAACTGCTCTCTCTCTCTCTCTCTCTCTCTCTCTCTCTCTCTCTCTCTCTCTCTCTCTCTCTCTCTCTCTCTCTCTCTCTCTCTCTCTCTCTCTCTCTCTCATACAACACACACACCGCCGCAGCGACCACGCATACCACGCTTAGACAGGAAGAATGTGCTCGCGCGCGCGCGCGCGCGCGTGTGTGTGTGTGTGTGTGTGTGTGTGTGTGTGTGTGTGTGTGTGTGTGTGTGTGTGTGTGTGTGTGTGTGCGTTTGCACAGGTCGGTCAGATTCATATCCAGCTGTATCCGTTTTGATCAATGCCTGAGGCAAAACATTAATGATTAATTATTACTATTATTATTGCCACACGATTATGCACAGTTACGAATAACAGGACGGTCAGATTCATATCCAGCTGGATCCGTTTTGATCAACGCCTGAAGCAAAACATTAATGACTAATTATTACTATTATCATTGCCACAGCTTCTCAAAGTCCGCCATCTTGCCTCCGACACAAGACCGGAAGTGAGACGTGACGAGAGATAGGAAGCCGCTTGCATGCTGGGAACACCGTGGATGTTGTTAATGACTTCCTCTGCCTCTGGGAAGTCTGGCAGACAAAATAAATATGATTTTCTGATGATATCAAAAGAATTATCAATAAATGCATGCGCTGATACGCCTTACAGCAATGCAGGGGGGATGGGGTAGGTGGAGCTGTAGGTTTTACCTGCGGTACTATTCTTTGAACTTTGTCTGCAAATGTTCCTGTTGTTGTCTTCTTCTTCTTCTTCTTGTTTTGTTTGTTTGTTTGTTTGTTTGTTTGTGTGTGTGTGTGTGTGTGTGTGTGTGTGTGTGTGTGTGTGGTGTGTGTGTGTGTGTGTGTGTGTTGTGTGTGTGTGTGGTTGTGTGTGTTGTGTCTTGTGTGTGTGTGGGGGGGGGGGGTGCGTGTGTGTGTGTGTGTGTGTGTGTGTGTGTGTGTGTGTGTGTGTGTGTGTTCTTTTGCTGTTGTTGTTGTTGTTGTTTTGCCTTTTTTCTTTTTTTCTTTTTGTATGTGCTTGTTTTTAAAACACGCGCTTTTTAACAAGACCCACACCCCGCCACCCCGCCCCCGACCTCTCCATATGATTTATTTCGTTCCTGTGATTTTGCTGTTTCTGTTTCTTATCCTGAAACACACACACACACACACACACACACACACACACACACACACACACACACACACACACACACACACACACACAACACACAAACACCACACACACACAAACACACACACTCCCACGCATGACGGAGCGCGCGCGCGCACCACACACACACACACACACCACACACACACACACACACACACACACACACCACACACACACACACACACTTTAAAAACAAATGTCTCCAAAATGGGTCAGTCGATCAGGACAGCGTGAGAATAAACCACACAGAAATATACATTTCCTTTTGTGATTCACGCTCTCCAGACTCAAATTTAGAAAGAGTGGGACACTGAAACAAGCGCTACATGTTCGCATACAAGCACGGGAACAAGGTACAACGCGTACATGACTGCGCAAGAAGGTTGGCGGGGGGCGGGGGGGGGGGGGGGGAGGTGCGAAGGGCGGCGGGGGCGGGCGGGGGGGGGGGAGAGGGGGGGGGGGGAGGGGAGGTTCAGCATCCTTGTCACAAGAACCAAACAACAAATAACCCAGAGGCTTCAAGGGAACATGTGAGTGTGACTGGGCCATCACACAGGGGGACCTATCGTTAGAGGTTGCTCCCACAATTCGGGAATTGTTGCTGCAAAAAAGGTTCTTGTTTGCTGCAAGGTGATGCTTTGTGTCTACGAACCTAGACTTGGGCTTTACTTTTCTTGCTGCAAAATCGTAGCGGCAACAACTACAACAACAATATTGCAGTTAAAAAACAAAAAAGCTTTTGTGCCGCGACCGACGTTTAAGCTCGTTCTTAATTAGGCGAACTGTTAGTTCGCTGAACACGGTTCGGACAGTTCGATGAACTATACTTCATTTATTAACTGCCTTATAATGAGATGCAAGCGTCAGCCTGAATTGCGGCAGAAGCGCAGCGCAGAATGATCCAAAATGTAGGCTAAGTCAAGTCAAGTCAATAATATTATACTTTAATCATCCTTCACAGGGTAATTCAGCTAACTACTGACGTTGACTCGACGTTAGAATCCAAGAACTCACTAACAGACACGCCGTCCTCTCTGTGTAGTTGACTCGACGTTAAAATCGAAGAACTCACTAACAGACACGTCGCCCTGAGTGGTTGACTGGACGTTACAATCCAGGAACTCACTAACTGACCCACCGTCCTGAGGTCGCCCTGTGTGGTTGACTGGACGTTACAATCCAGGAAATCCAGGAATTTTCACTTAAAAGGTTTGCCCCCCGCCTGGGGGGGGGTTTTTTTCAAAAGGAAAAAAGGCCCCCGGGGCCCTTTCTTGCTGGCTAGCTTTGCTAACTCTACTGCGTGAGTGGCAACATTAATAGAAAGCGGTAAACCTGACTGGATAACATTTTTATCTGCAACTGTACAAGTGAGGTCCATAAACTGCTGTCACTAAGTTCTACAATGATAACGATCCTGAATTTGAAGATGAATGTCGCTTTCGCAGCTGCAAATTTTGGGGCAAAAAAAGGAGTTTTTATTTTTTGGGTGAAATTAGGTGTTTTCCGAGAAAATTGTCTTCCTTTGTTGTGTAGCAACATAAGAGAACTTGTCGCTGCATATCTATGTTTGTAGCTGCAAATGTGAACTCTGTCATCGCAGGCATCGATGACTTTGCGAAGACAACTGTCTGCAGCTTCAAATTTCAAACTGTGGCACAAGCATCAATAATAACCACCAAAAAAAGAAGAAGTAATTGTGATAGATAATTGTTATCAAGCTTTCTCTCTTTTTCCAGCATCATTCGCTTCAAACCTCTAATTTTTTCCCGCCTTTTTTTTTTCCCTCTCAAAAAAGCCCGTTCCCCAAAAACCCCCGGCTCCTTCTTTCCAACAGTTTTTCCCCTCGTTTCTTTTCCCCCCTTCCTTTTCCCGGGGGGGGTTCTCTTCTTTCCGTGGAAGCCCTCTCTTTATCCATTTTTCTTTCCCTTTTTTTCTCCTCTCTCTCTCTTCCTTTTTTTTTCCCCCCCTCTCCCTCTTTTCTCTCTCTCTCTCTTTTCTTTTCTCCCCTCTCTCCCTCTCTTCCCCTCTCTTTCCCTTTCTTTTTCCCCTTCCCCCTCTCTCCTCTCTTTCTCTCTCCCTTTTTTTCCCCTTTTCTTTTCCCCCTTCCCTTTTACCCCCGTCCCACAGTTTTTTTTATTTGGCCCCCCCTTTTGCCCCACAACCAAACATTTTTTCCAAATGGATGCTTTTTACTTACCCCAGGGAAACCTTTTTCCCCTTTTACCACCTTTTCCCCCTTTATCACCAGGGTAAAAACAAAAGTACCCCGGGCAAAATGGGGCAATTTTTAAAAATGTGCCTACACACCAGTTTCTAGCTAGATTTCTGGTCCTGTTGGTTAAAAACCGACGTGTGAAAGTGGCGAAAACACGACTGTGGGCGCTGCCATGCTGTTCCTAACAGTGCCAACGACGTCATAACCAAAGCCGTAATGCGTGGCAAAATATGAACTATTAGCAAGCCAAGCTTTTTCTACTCTTCATTGCTAAAGAGCGAACCAATAGTTATGGCTGCGTCCTGAGGAACTCAAGTTCTAAGTAACAACAACAAAATGTGCTCCTTCTGTATAAATACTGACAGAACAACCAGAAAGATGCATGTCTGCAGACTGAAATATCTGCACATTTTACTACCCTCTTAAGCCAGCCGGTCACTGTTTCGATTCCTCTTTAAGCAGAAAGTGACGTGCAATGTCACACGTCTGATTTTGGGGGGGATTTTGATGTTGTTGTTGTTGTTGTTGTTGTTGTTGTTGTGTGTGTGTGTGTGTGTGTGTGTGTGTGCGTGCGTGCGTGCGTGCGTGCGTGTGTGTGCGTGGTGTGTGTGTGTGTGTGTGTGTGTGTGTGTGTGTTTTAATGCTCTATTGTGCCTTGCGGGAAGTTCGGGTCACCTTACCCGGGTAGGGTACAACAGCTGCGAGAGCAGCGCTACCTGTTCCTACGAGTGTGTGCAGTAATTTCGTGTGTCCAAACAATGGTATGGCTGCCAGTGTTCGGGATTGTTAACGTGCGCAAATGTGTAACTGATGCATGCGATACTGCACACGGGGACTGTATGGACATCGTAAGAGAGTCTGCTCTGGAAGCTGACTGTGGGAGAAAAATCCCTTGCCGCACCGGGGACTCGAACCCGCGTCAGTATTGCACCTTAGCTTTTCAATCGGACGCTCTGCCAAGTGACGTATTCCCGTCCCAAAATACGTACGATATGAACGGTGAGTCACACGCATGAGATTTGATGACTAGCGTCTCGTTTTATAGTCACGTTCGTGTCTGGCTGAGCGCAAAGCATCCAGGATCAATCAATCTTTTTATTTTTATTTTTATTTTCTTATCACCATCACTGCTGCTTCTCTCTCTCTCTCTCTCTCTCTCTCTCTCTCTCTCTCTCTCTCTCTCCTCTCTCTCTCTCTCTCTCTCTCTCTCTCTCTCTCTCTCTCTTCTTCTCTTCTTCTTCTTCTTCTTCTTCTTCTTCTTCATCTTCTTCTTCTTCTTCTTCTTCTTCTTCTTCTTCTTCTTCATCATCATCATCATCATCACCATCATCCACATCACAGTCATCATCATAAACAATCATCATCATGATATCCTCAGACTCAAACCCTAAAAAAACCAGTCGCAGTTCCTGGACAGCATCCAACTTCAGATCGGTGACGATGGCTGACAATTTATGATCTAAACACACAAAGGGTTAAAAAGAATGCTGGTTTTAATAAGGCAACACAAAACGTGGGCTGTTTTGTTTTGTCTTATTAATAAAACCACTATTGTTTTTAACCTTTTGCTATTAATATCAGCGTTCTTTTTAACCTTTTGCTATTAATATCAGCGTTCTTTTTAACCTTTTGCTATTAATATCAGCGTTCTTTTTAACCTTTTGCTATTAATATCAGCGTTCTTTTTAACCTTTTGCTATTAATATCAGCGGTCTTTTTAATCTTTCGTGTGTTTGGATCTTATTTCCAGAACGCTAGCAGTCAAACTGTTTCAGATTGTGTCTTCTCTTCCCCATTTGTGAAATAGTGATCTGAAACACTCCAAGCGCAGCATTCGGACGGCACACGATGGAGGTGTATAGATCAATGAATAGGTGCGGGGAAGGAAGACTGTAAATGTAGAAGAGAATCAAAAGAAGACCAGGCCGGGGTGCTGGAACAGTAATGAGGCGGGAGGGGCTGGAGCAAACTCCAAGCACTGGCTTGCGACATCCTTCCTTCAACTACTGCCGTATTTAGTTACGCCATAGAGTCCAGAAAACTGTCAGCTGACGAGCAGTTTTTCGTTGGCGCTCAAACAGTAGTACGTTTGTTACAAACAACTCAGATAAAACAAGACGTGTCATTTATAGCCGCCAACAAAGTTTACACCAGCACAAATAAAACCGCAATCGTTTAAATCGAGACGGAACTCTTCTTCTTTTTTACCCGGGGTGGATGCGTCTCTTGTTTACGTGCGTGCTTTGGCGCTAGGTTGCTTCTACAGTCATATTAGTACCCGAACCTTTCGGAGGCGCTGACCGCGTCGGTGGACAGCTGCGCGGAGATAAAGAGTGCCCCTTCAGTGGCGTAACCAAATCTGGCAGAGTTTGGAGGAAGGTGCCGGAAAGCGGTGCTCGGAGTGTGGGGCGGGAGAGGCAGGGAAGCAGGCGAGGGGTCCAGAACTTTGAAACAATGTGTGCTGACTTCCGTGCCAACGTTTGTCCAAACACTGGACACGCAACAAAACAGCTCGACCAAAAGCAAATCAGTACTATTATATCCTTCATTTCATTGTTCACAGCTTAACTGTTGTTTAAGTGTTGTTTTGTAGAGTGAACAGGGGGCTTACCCCGAAAATTGGTATGTTGTGTCTTGTACTAATAAATAGCGGTTTTTGTTGTTGTTTTGTTTGGTTTTGTTGTTGTTGTTTGTTTGTTTTGTTTTGGTTTGGTTTCTGGGTTTTTGTTTGTTTGTTGTTGTTGTTGTTGTTTATGTGTTGTTGTTGTTGTTGTTGTTGTTGTTTTTGTTTTTTTTGCTTCTTCTTTTTTCTTTTTTACTTCCTATGTGTTTGGATAATGTGTCCTTAGTGACCTGACGTCAGAAGGACGGACCGGAGGAGCCGACTGGGAGAGTGAGGAGGAAAATACTCCAACCAGGAGTGGAGGATCTGCAGAAGATGATATACATACATACCCTGCAACCGTTTAAAGATAGAACTGCCAATTGGCGGCCCTCCTCGATGGAGGGAGATACCGACAAAGCTTGTTTAGCAGGGAGGGTAGGCGGAAAGTTGGTGTGAAAAAAGGTTCAGTGAACTCCGCCTTTGACGTTAATTCTTCGAGAAAGGTCTGTGACGTCAGTTTGCTCTCTCTCTCTCTCTCTCTCTCTCTCTCTCTCTCTCTCTCTCTCTCTCTCTCTCTCTCTCTCTCTCTCTCTCTCTCTTCTCTCTCTCTCTGTCCTCTCTCTCTGTGTGTGTGTGTGTGTGTGTGTGTGTGTGTGTGTGTGTGTGTGTGTGTGTGTGTGTGTGTGTGTGTGTTGTGTGTTCTCTCTCTCTCTCTCTCTCTCTCTCTCTCTCTCTCTCTCTCTCTCTCTCTCTCTCTCTCTCTCTTCTTCTCTCTCTCTCTGTCTGTGTGCATTATATATTATATTATATATATCTATATATATATATATTCTACTTATTGTGTGTGTGTGTGTGTGTGTGTGTGTGTGTGTGTGTGTTTTGTTGTGTGTGTGTGTGTGTGTGTGTAGGGGAGCGGGGTGTGGAGTGAGGGAAGCAGGTTGGAAGCATGAATGAAGAGTCATAACTCAGAGGTTGCTATAACATAAGTTTATTACACACAGGAATAGTGTAGGCTCTCACCTGATGAGATGCATAGGCAGCAGCTCGAACTAACTGACGACCTGCTACTGCAGGGACACTGGGGGAAAGAGGACGCGGCGGCTATGACTGACTGAAGGGCCAGCGCTCAAGTTTTAACTCTTTAGATAAGTGGGGCCATAAAACTCCCACCCAATCAAAAAAGAGAAAGGACAAGAAAGAAAAGGTTAAAGGGTCATGGCCCGGAACACACACAATACACTCGGTTACATATATTTTATATATATATATTTATTTATATATATTTTCAATATGATATCTTATATTATATTTTTTGTGCTCGGACAGCTTGCCCGACAGGCATTCGTGCCTAAACCTTTATCCTTGCGTAATTGAAGTTCAGTCAATGAATCAATCAGTCAGACTCTCTCTCTCTCTCTCTCTCTCTCTCTCTCTCTCTCTCTCTCTCTCTCTCTCTCTCTCTCTCTCTCTCTCTCTCTCTCTCTCTCTCGTCTTGAGATTCGAGAAAGGGTCTGATACAACCCGAACCGAAACGTTGTTTTTGTGTCTTTCTGCACTATCGTAAAATTCAAATAAGATTCTCCACATCCCCCCTTCCTCCTACCCTCCCTCCCCCCCCCCCTCTTCCTCGCCCCCCCCCCCCCCCCCCCCCCCCCACCCCCCCCCCCCACCCCCGCGGCCCGCCCCGTCCCTCCCCTTCCCGTGTCCCCCCCCCATCGGAACCCCTCGTGAATGATATCCCACTCCTTCTGAGCCTCCATGCACCCCCCCCCCCCAACACCTTACTACCTGCCCCCGGTAGACATGATGATTCAAAACTTTCCGAAAATTAAACATGCCCTGAGGAAAGGTAAAGGAACGGAAGGATTTATTGCCGATTAAATTTGCTGCTACTTATGGGAGCGATCAAACGCTCGTAAAATCTCGGCAAATCCCGTACCGCGTTGTGTCACCCACAGCCCAGAGGATGCGGCTCGTTGGCAATCAACGTGATGGATGATGGCAGACCTGCTGGAAGGGGTCAGTGAAAACCCTCAGGCAACAGCACTGATATGGCGGTTATTTTTTATTTTGAATTCCTTCTGAATGAGGTCAGTGACCCATTGCTTTGTGACTCAACATCCTCGTTTGCTTTAAAAAAATAAAATATATATTTTGTTTTTTTGCATGGGTCAGCTAGTGGTGTGTGTGTAGGGTTTTCCCAGCTTGTTTCAGTTCCTTCCTCGCCACCCCCCCCCCCCCCCGATCCCCCCCCCCCCCACCGCCACCCCCACCACCACCCCCCCCCTCCCATCTCTTCTCCCTCTCTCTCTCTCTCTCTCTCTCTCTCTCTCTCTCTCTCTCTCTCTCTCTCTCTCTCTCTCTCTGTGAAATTTTGTATGCATAGTGGTGTCTTCGTTCAAGATGCCTTTTTGGGAGCAAGGGTTGTAAACGTCACATGCACAAAGTCGACCTCGTGACCTCGAGGAGGAAACTGCGTTGTGGCCGGAAGATTCCATTTTTGCAGTTAAGCGAGACTGAGAGAAGGCTTGGAAAAATTATTCAAATGGCAAAGGTCACAGCTCCTGTTCTCACAAAGCTTTGTTTTCGCGGAAGTTTTTTGTTGTTGTTTTACCTTGGACAAGTCGTCGTGAAATGACCCTGTTCACACAACCCTCTCCCTGTTTACACAGCTCTACTGAACTGTGATTCCGCATGACTTCCTTTCATGTGCTTTACGTCCACAGAGACCGTATGGCTTATTAGAACCGGGGGAAGAATGGGATAGGGAATGAGAGCCCAGGCCCACCTCCCTGTTCACACAGCTCCTTAGCTCTGAACACCGAACTGCTACAAGCGGCCCACTATCACAGCTCCTGAGCTCTGAACACCGAACTGCTACAAGCGGCCCACTATCACAGCTCCTGAGCTCTGAACACCGAACTGCTACAAGCGGCCCACTATCACAGCTCCTGAGCTCTGAACACCGAACTGCTACAAGCGGCCCACTATTACCCCGTGTTACTCTCTCTCTCCATCCTGAGCGGCCCACTAAGGTCACAGCTGAGCCTAGAGCATCATGAACACCGAACTGCTACAAGCGGCCCACTATCACGCTCTGTACCCCTCCTGACCACGCGACCAGGCTAACAGCGGCCCACTATCACCGTTACCCGCGATCCAGTGAAGCGGACTCCTTCGCCATCTTGGAAAGATGCAGACGATAGCTAGCCGCTCGTCCCGAGGTTACCGTGTGCGGTCAACGCCGAGAACTATCTAGCTCACCTAGCATACAGATAAGTCGCTGGTCCTTTTCGTTCTTGCCGGGAGTGTAAAATGACGGTTTTCCCGATCGCTGATTCGCAGAAGAAGAAAAAGAAGAAGAAGAAGAAGAAAGTAAGTGAATAAGTAAGTAACTTGATGTTTTACGCCCAGTCAACCATTTCGGCTATATCAGGGCGATAAGAAGAAGAAGAAGAGAGACAGACAGACAGACAGACAGAGAGACCGAAGGAAATTGTTTTGCATTGTCCTGTTTTAAGGCGTTCAGAGTGTAAAATGACGGTTTTCCTGATCCTCGATTTGGAGAAGAAGAAGAAGTGAGAGAGACAGAGAGAGACAGAGAAAGAAACGGAGAGAGACACAGACAGACAGACAGACGACACAGACACAGACACAGGCAGACAGACAGACATAGACAGAGAGACAGAGGGAGATTGTTTCGTACTGTCCTGTTTTAAGGCGTTCATTCGTAATCCTTTGCAAGTGGTGATATTTCAAACATCTAGAAACAGTCTAGCACACGTACCCACTGAAAAAAAAACTAAAAAGAAACTAATCTAAATTCATTTTTTAAAGTTTTTGATGATTTTCAGACCGTAGCTTTTATCAATTTCTCAGCACATCATTATATATAAACCCCGCTGATTTGCAGGCGACCCCTACCCCTACACCGCTGCTACACCCCATTTGCCTTTCCGTGGTGTGCCGAGGGCTGATCCACGTGCTGTAGATCCCCATTCATCAGATCATCGTTGGGCGATGCTCCTATCACGGAACTAACTCAATAGATCGCGCGGCGGGAACACCCCCAGGCAGCGAGCCAGTTTGCGCGATAGCTCAAGCTGGTATCAACGGGACGCAATCGGTGCGAACGGAGCGCCATGACGGAGAACTCCGATACTCTGCGGAGGTCTTTGAAGCTTTCCGCATCAAGAAAGACCGAAATGAAGATGCAAGTTGCAAAACACGTAAAAGGTTCAAAAGAACGCTTTTATTATGTGGCTTTGCTTGAAGTGACATAATTATATGGTACATGGTTGTATGGTGTACACAGAAAGCGCCGAGACGGCAGCAGTTTCATGTGGCACCAGCCATACCAACGCTTCAAAAACCGCGCTATAAAAAAATTAAAAAAATTAAAATAAAAAAGCTATTCACTAATGTAGAATCACATGCCAGCGCAGTGAGTCTGCTGGACAGGTGAGAATAGCGTTATATAACAGCGATTAGCAAATTATGACAAAACTCAACGTGCGAAGTTTCGGGGTAAGCCCCTTTTACGGGTCCCTTTTTGCCGTGCGAAAAAGCCGATGTGGTCCCCGCGCTGTCTTACTCACAAGCGGTGGCATAGCGACAGAGCGCAAGACTGGCTAATTTAGAACAAAACTTCAACATTGGGGACGGGGATAGCTCAGTGGTTAAAGCGCCGGACTCGTGATTGAAAGGTCGCGGGTTCGAGTCCCCGCAGGAGCGGTGGGATAATTTTCTTCTCCAGGGTCAACGTTCTGTGCTGGTATCCGTGTTACCGCAGTAGCACGTAAAATATCACGGTCGTTCTGCCAGAAGTGCAGATGGCAGGTTACAGATAAACACGCATGCACCTCACATATGTGGTTTTGCGTGAAGTGACCTGGTGCATGGTTGTATGGTTGTATGGTGTACCCAGAACGCGCCGAGACGGCAGCAGTTTCATATAGCACCAGCCATGTCAACCTGGTAGTACACCACTTCGGAGGATATACCAAAAAAAAGAGCGCTATATAAAAGCTAGTCACTCGCGTAGATTCACATGCAAGCGCAGTGAGCCTGCTCGAGAGCGGAGGATAGCGCTATTTAAAAAAGAAAAAGAAAAAAGTAAACAATATATATATATATATAAAAGAGAGACAGACAGACAGAGAGAGAGAGAGAGAGAGAGAGAGAGATTAAAAAGCGATCAACAAACATCCGTAACAGCATGCGTCACTGATGACGCCAGAATATCAGCTACAATCAGATGAAAATATTACAATTATCTGAATGCTGTGTCAGACTGCAGTCACCATCCATTCCACAAAGCAGACCTATGGAAGGATTGTGAGGAAAAATCATGGCTTTCGCACTTTCTCACACTTTGGCCCCCACATCTGGAACAATCTCCCCCAAGACATCAGGCACTCTGCTACTCTCTCTTCCTTCAAAAGCCAACTCAAGACGTTTCTCTTCTCAGAATATTTCAGTTAAGCCGCGTTGTCCTTCACTCCTACCAGTCTGTACAGTGTGTGTGTGTGTGTGTGTGTGTGTGTGTGTGTGTGTGTGTGTGTGTGTGTGTGTGTGTGTGTGTGTGTGTGTGTGTGTGTGTGTGTGTGTATCTAGCATAGTGTTTAAAAACCCTTGTCAATATTTTTTCTTCTTCTTTTTTTTCTTTTTCTTTTTGATAACATTTTCCATCTCGATGTACATTATGTGTGCATGTTTGTTCAGCGCTTTGAGCCGCAGGGTAGGCGCTTTACAAATTTCCCTTATTATTATTATTAATATCATTATTAAAGATACGAGGCTCAGGGCTGAGTGCGGAGTCCGAAACCCGTGAGATGCACTCCGACTCTCGCTTTCCGCCACACTTCCTCCAAACTCTGCACTTCCTGGTTTCGCCACCGTGGGCCGGTTTGGCCTAGCGGTAAGGCGTTAGGCTGGTAAGCAGGGGGGCCTCGTCTGGAATCCGCTTCGGCTCTCCTTTCGCTTCGAAAGCTCTGGTTTGTGACACCGTCTTGTGACTTTGTCCCTCACAGTTAATGAAACATTAAAATGGCTCTCATCGCTGCCCATCTTAATGCAGGAGTCATTCTGGTTGTAACAGTGAAGCGATAGATATATAATCTCCGTCTTCCCCCACCTCCATACCCCTCTTCCCCCTTTTCCCCACGTCCGTAATAAGCCTTATGGTTTCTGTGGACGTTAAGTTCCATGTTTACTTACTTTCGCCACTGAAGGGGCACTCCTCTTATCTCCACGGATCTGTCTACTGGCGCTGTCAGTGCCCTCCAAAAGGTTTAGGTACTACAACACAGTACGCACGAAAACATAAGACCCGTCTACCCTGGGTAAAAAGAAAAAAGTTCCATCTCGATTTGGGTTTTATGTGTGCCGTAATAAAGGAAACGCCAGATTATATTATAATCTGAGTTGTCTGTTACAGACTTACTACCATTTGAGCACCAAAAAACAACAACAACAGCAACAAAACTGTCAGGCTGATGGCGTAACCAGCTATAGCAGTGGTTGGAGGAAGGATGTCGATGTCGTAAACCAGTGCTTGAAGTTTGCCCGGGAGATAGATGGGTCGTGTGACGTCATTCAAGAGCGCATTAAAGAGCAACGCTATCTATGGTCGTTTGTTTGATTTCGATTATACATTTGAGGCACCGTGCCTAGGTTAGATTAAGCTGATCAGGTGCCTGTTTGGCCTTTTAGTGATTACAGGCATTTCTGTGTACAAAGGTGATCACTGATATCGTATTAGGGTTACTTTTTCTTCGTTTTAAACTAGGAAGCATGGAGGGGATAGGACCTAGGAATCTCTCTGGTTGTGTCTACCCTGTGACCCCCATGACTCGTACTCACTGCCGCTAGTCAACAGTGCACACTACTCTCTCTCTCTCTCTCTCTCTCTCTCTCTCTCTCTCTCTCTCTCTCTCTCTCTCTCTCTCTCTCTCTCTCTCTCTCTCCCAGTCTGGAAGGTCACACCCGAACGGGATGAATGATAACCTCTGACAGAACGGTGGGTCTGCAGTAGGCCTAGCGTATCAGTGAACAACGTCACACTACTTATTTCCCATGTACCTCTCACAAGTCAGGTGTATAGCCAGTGATCATTAGGCGATATTAGAGCCTCACCCGAAAGAGTCTAATGGCAAGGAGCAGACAATTATCGTTTTAAGTAAATAAATAATCAAATAGCCCGAAAGTTTCTCTTTTGATATCGTCTTTTGATGTCTGAACTGTTTCAGGTGTTGTCGTTTATTTAAGCAACCAGAGCTAGTTTGTCAAAGGTAAACCACCTCAATCTAAATAGTTCATTTTACATTTCGCTGTTCAGTGGTATGTTTTTAACCGTGTCAGCCATGAAGCAACCATGTGCAATATCTCGCCTTCTGCGGTGTTGTTGCAAAATCCGTGTATTCGTTATATCCTTATTTTGTCTGGTATAAATTCTTGTTTAAACCAAAATCCGTGTCTCACGTCGCCTCAGACAAGCGATGTATTACGTCTACGATGATTAAACAAAATGGAAAATAGAATACTGAGCTCCAAAACCACACCGCCGAGGCAAAACAAAACGCTTTCATGGATTTGGCCGACGGACATAACCACCATACTTCACGTACATCCTGTTAGATGAAAATGTCAGTGTGCTACGTGTTGGCCTTACAGAAGTTTCGAGATGAAGGTCGCTTCTTCCCCCCTCAGTATATGCATGCGTCTCAGTCTCTGTCTGTGCCTTGAGGGTGGAGGTCTGGGTCAATATCTGTTACGTTCCAGTCCTTGTAAACAACCCGCTTCCGAGCCTGACAACAAGCGAAACGCATCGCAGGGCGTTGCGTATTTGACGTATTTATGAGTCTCGTGCCGTATCGGTATCTCACAATGTCATTTCTATCAGGTGTAAACCTACGTCAGTCACGGACACTGGTTTCACTGGAGTGTGCACACTGTCTCGGGACTCAGCACGTACACCACACAACCAGACAGACATGTGACGTCACACGCTATCTCATCTTTCGACTTCTCTCCCGCTGGAGGGGAAGATACTTTTATTTCTCACGATAGCGCAGTGGGAAATCTTCGCGTGTGTTCCGGTGAAGTTCGCCGAGGGTCAGCAGACGCCTTCAGAAGCTGGGTGTGCAGAATCGGCCGCCAAAGGCGTTCCGTCTGTCCTTGGCTGGATTAGCCTGCTCGGGTCGACAGGCTCGACCGGCTTTGCCAGCGTCATCCTTCAGGCTGTGTGGTGATAATGCAGTTGTTTCTTGACTGTTGGAGCATCTGCTTCCGACAGAGATTCGCGTCGATTCAGTCGTGGACCCAGCCCAAGTCGGATTGCCTCCTAATTTCCAGGTGTAGGATAACCTACTTCTGTGTGCGGGCCGTCGTAAAACATACACACTAACTTTGCTAGTCTTCGCCATAACTGAACTAATGCTCTCTCTCTCTCTCTCTAAAAAAAAAAAAAAAAAAAGAGAGAGAACTAGCTTGCGCTAATTTCTATGCGTAGCTCAATTGTGTGGTTTAGATAAAGAGGTGTCCGAGGAAGACCGCTGACCAATACGCAATCGGCTTGACTGAAGGATCCCTGCATTGATGGATCTACGTTTCGACGGGGCCCCCTGTTTATGAATCTCCGTAATGATAGGTCCCGTGTCGATGGATGTCTGTGTTGATTGATCCTCTTGTCGATGGATATCCGTGTCGATAGATATCTGTGTTGATGGATCTATGTGTTGATTGATCCCCTTGTCGATGGATCTCTGTGTTGATTGATCCCCTTATCGATGGACATCCGTGTCGATGGATCTCTCTGTTGATTGATCCCCTTGTCGATGGATCTCTCTGTTGATTGATCCCCTTGTCGATGGATATCCGTGTCGATGGATCTCCGTGTTGATTGATCCCCTTGTCGATGGATGTCCGTGTCGATGGATCTCTGTGTTGATCAGTTGATCCCCTTGTCGATGGATCTCTCTGTTGATTGATCTCTGTGTTGATTGATCCCCTTGTCGACGGATCTCTCTGTTGATTGATCCCCTTGTCGATGGATATCCGTGTCGATGGATATCTGTGTTGATGAATACAAGACAATGGCTGGATCTCCTACGCTATATGCAAATCAATCGCTAGGTCTCCTATTTTATGTACAAAGTAATCGCTGGATCTCCTATACTCCTATAATCGTAATGGTTGACTGGGAGTAAAACACCAAGTTACCTTCCTATACTATATGTAAATCAGTCACTGGATCTGCTATGCTACATGCAAATCAATCACTGGATCTCCTATGTCATTCACAAAATAATCAATGGATCCACTACTAACCTAGACGACGTCTACTAGACGACGACCATGACTACAACTGCTACTACTACTACTACTTCTGCTACTGCTACTGCTATTGCCGTTGCGACTATTGACCCCTATTACAAGTTACTAATTGTTCATAAGTCTAAATGAGCTGTCTGCATGTGCGTGTCAGTTGTGATATTTGTAGTGCATGTATTTAAAGCAAGACGTAAATACTGTGTGTGGTATTATTATTAGCGCTTTCCGATCATGTCGTTTTACATCATGAGGATGTACCTCTGGTGGAGTTTATATACGTTGTATTTACACGCATGCTAGGTGAGAGTTACCGTCTTTGTCAGGTCTTTGTTGTTAACTCCCTTGTGTGTTGATTCTGCACGAGCGCTCTGGGCCTCGTTTTGTTTCAGATTTGTTTCATTCATGTCTGTTTTTGTGCTGGGTGGATGGTGTTGCCGAGCTCCCTATTAAACTCCCGCGGAATTTTGTACAAAGCGCACACAGCAGTACCGTCCTAGCCACCAAATGTCCACTCTACAAAAGCTGTTCTGATTATTAAGTAAGGTATGCAGCTACTTCTGCCACTGCTACTGTTCCTTCTACTACTGCGACGACTACAACTACGTATTTCCACTGTATTCACTTATTTCACCCCCCTGTTTTCTTGAGCCTTTGTGTTTACCTTCCCATCTTATCCCACCCTGTCTGTCTGTCTGTCTGTCTGTCTTCTCTTTTTTTCTCCTCATATAATTGTTTCTCCATGTTTCACTTATTCAGTAGTTTAGCAAGGACTAGTTGTTAGTCAGGTCTAAATGAACCTAAACTACAATCCTTGGAAAATAAAGTTTTCGAGTTCGAGTTCGAGTTCGAGTTCTCTCTCTTTCTCTCTCTCTCCTCTCTCTCTCTCTCTCTCTCTCTCTCTCTCTCTCTCTCTCTCTCTCTCTCTCTCTCTCACACACACATCACACACACACACACACACACACACACACACACACACATTTGTCTTTCAATGTTCGTCCAGCTGTTTCTGTCCTCCTTTCTGTCCTTCTGTCTGGCACTCAGGCAGCCAGAGAGACAGGCAGCCAGAGAGACAGGCAGGCAGCCAGCCAGACAAGCAGTTAGGCAGGCAGGCAGGCAGGCAGGCAGCCCGACATGTAGGCAAACAGACAGACATGCAGGCAGGCAGCCAAACCACTGACTAGCAAGCTGGTAGGCAGACCGACAGGTCCCATTTTGTCAGCGGTTTCAGTGAAAAAGGAACTGCTTGCAGACTTGTACCTAGCGATAGCAAACCGACTAAAATCGGCAAGGTGCGTGGGTGGCGGATGGGGGTCAGGAGGAGGGTGAGCTGCAAAGCACTGACGAAACTGAAATCGATATATACCACGCACCAGTACCCCCACACTCCCAGCACCGCTTTCCGGCACCTTCCTCCAAACTCTGCCAGATTTAGTTACGCCACTGAAGAGGCATTCTTTATCTCCGCGCTGCTGTCCACCGACGCGATCAGCGTCCTCCGAAAGGTTCGGGTACTAAGACTGTAGAAGCGGCCTAGCGCCCAAGCACCCACGTAAACATGAGACGTACGCATCCACCCCGGGTAAAAAAAAGAAAAGAAGAGAGTTCCGTTTCGATTCAAACGATTTTGGT
>JABMCL010001305.1:882500-892500 GCA_018857735.1 Alviniconcha marisindica
ATATCAGTATGTGGACGTGTAGGTAGAGGTGTAGAGGTGTGCAGAATATCAGTATGTGGACGTGTAGGTAGAGGTGTAGAGGTGTGCAGAATATCAGTATGTGGACGTGTAGGTAGAGGTGTAGAGGTGTGCAGAATATCAGTATGTGGACGTGTAGGTAGAGGTGTAGAAGTGTGCAAAATATCAGTATGTGGACGTGTAGGTAGAGGTGTAGAAGTGTGCAGAATATCAGTATGTGGACGTGTAGGTAGAGGTGTAGAAGTGTGCAGAATATCAGTTTGTGGACGTGTAGGTAGAGGTGTAGAGGTGTGCAGAATTCGGTCCCACTGGTGTTTGTTTGCTCTCTGCTTGCTTCTCTGCAAAGACATAGCGCAGTTCTGCATTGCCAGATTTCTTGCAGCCTATTCTTGTATTCTCCTTTCCTTTTTTTCCCCCTTTTTTTCTTTCTTTTTTTTTTTTCTTTTCTTTTTTCTTCTCTCTTTTGTTGTTGTTTTTTTCTTTTTCTTTTTTCATCCCTGTTTTTATGTATATGATTATTATGATGCTCTTTGTATTTGATTTGCAATCATGTGTCCCTGATCCATGTATTGCTGTATTGCATATCTTGACTGCATTAATTGTTCCGGGCTGTGTGCATGTTTGCCTGCACTTTGCTGTTGGAGTTCGTCTGGTGTATGCATGTTTCATGTATTGATTCTGATGTTCATTCTTGTTTTGAATTGTGAAGTGCTTTGAGCCAGTCCAGTTGGATTAGGCGCTATATAAGTGTTACGTATTATTATTATTATTATTATTATTATTATTATTATTCACTTTTTTGTCTCACTGTCTCTTTTTTCTTCTTCTTTTTTCTTTCTTTTTTCTTTCTTTCTTTGTTTTTTCGTTCTTTCTTTTGTTGTTCTGGTTGTTATTTCTGCGTTCAGTTGTTGTCGTTTGTTGCTGGGGGTTGGTGGTAGTTTGTATTCGACCTTTTCCCGCCTGGCCGTTTTCTGTATTGCTTGAGTGCAATTTTCGCTTGTCTTGCACTTTCTTTAATCTTGTCCTTCAACGAAATTTTCCTTGCGTACTTAATAGCACCCACATCCCCCCCCCCTGCCCCCTCCACCCAACTCCGCCCCCTACCCGTTTTCTGTGACCTCCCTCAGGGGTGTTGATGAAAAGAACCTGAAAGACTCACGGGCAGATGGGGGCGGGAAGGGAGTGCACTCCAACTCGCTAAGGCTTAGGCCTGTGAGATTATTTTGAAGGCACAAGATGTGAACACGACCGCGAGATAAGACCATCGTTTGCTGCATGTCCGCATTCCCCTGCTCCGTCCCTCACACTCGGGCAAAAGCACCCTCCGTCCCACCATCCCCCACCCCCGAAGCACCCCGGAAATAAAGCCCCCTTTGCTGTGCTTTTTGTCAAACTTGGGGTCAAATCCGAAGGAACACAGGCCTCACGCTTGTTTCAAGTCCGGGTGTGCGTGTGTGTGTGTGTGTGTGTGTGTGTGTGTTTTGGGGGGAGTAGTTGCTTCGGTTCGTTTGGAGTCAAAGCGGCAGGCCAGAAAATCATTACACTCGTTGACACTGACGTGTTTTGCACTGTCTGTGTTGTTGCATTGTTGCCTGGGTCAGTTTTGAGAGTATTGAGAGAGTGGAGGCTAAAGTCGGAACTGTACAAGCAGAGGCTAAAGTCAGAACTGTACAAGCAGAGGCTAAAGTCGGAACTGTACAAGCAGAGGCTAAAGTCAGAACTGTACAAGCACAGGCTAAAGTCGGAACTGTACAAGCAGAGGCTAAAGTCGGAACTGTACAAGCAGAGGCTAAAGTCAGAACTGTACAAGCACAGGCTAAAGTCGGAACTGTACAAGTACCGGCTACGATTCTAAAAACAAACCGGCAATTCGGACCGCCGCCCTGTTCGGTTTTCTTATCACGTCCTACACGTCTTACTGGGCCTAATATGAAATTATATCAATGCTTATTCATCGATTCTGTTCCTTCCTACTCGACAAATCACGCGGAACTCAGTGAAGGCTATTTGATTTCTTGCATCACTTTAATGTCTAGTCTACACTCTCAGCACAGACAAGACAATGCAATGTCTAACCTAGCTGATATCCTGGATACAGACAAGAAAGACAGTGCATGGTCTGTCTTGATACCTTGAACATAAACAAGACAGTACATGATCTATCCTGATGCCTTGAACATAAACAAGACTGTACATGACCTATCCTGATGCCTTGAACATAAACAAGACATTGCAAGGTCTGAGCACAAACAACTACAAGACAGTGTAAGGTCTTGTTTTGGTGTCGTTGATGTCTTTTTTCTTTCTCTTTTTTAAAAGCTTATTCATTTTCTTTCTTTTCTCTCTCTCTCTTTAGTTTTCCCCAGTCGATATACTACAGGGTCTATCGCCATGCTCTGAGTACATACAAGATAGTACAAGATCTAGTCCCATATCCTGAGTACAGACACGGATTGACAAAGTGGCCCCACATACCCTGGGTACTGACAACTGAGGCTTGACAAGGTCTGGCCCCACAGTACTGCATGGTCTATCCCCACACCTTGGTACAGACAAGGCTTGACAAGGTCCGGCCAACACATACCTTGGGTACAGACAAGGCAGGACAAGGTCTGGCCTACACACACCCTGGATACAGACATGGCTTGACAAGGTCCGGCCAAAACATACCTTGGGTACAAACAATGCAGGACAATGTCTGACCTATTGGGCGGTTTAGGCGGGGTTGTTAACTCCCTTGACTTTTGCCCGGCATCGTTGAAGTCCCTTGGCTGCTTTTACTTCCGGTGCGTACTTTCTTCACAATGGAAGGCGGTGACAGTGAATCTGCGAATTTTACATTGCCAACTTTAAAGGACATTTTTGGAGGCCCGTAGTCATAATGTGTCTGGCAATAAGCAATAACTTGTTGCTCGTGCTATAGGATGCCCCAAAATGCATGTTTTCTACGAACTCGCGATCTTCTGGTCAGCCAAAAAACGACGCAAAGACACTTTTTTCCCACCATCCATCCTTTTTCCACGGTAATTTTTGTAACTGCAACAGTATTGGCATCTGTACTGCTTTGCAATTCTAGGTTCATCTTCCACTGTTATACACAGCGTGAAGCAACGCCTACTCAGAAATATGCCCGGAAGTGCGCTGCGACTTCTCGCGACTTCTTGCGCGAAAGATTACAAAGCGCATTCACGCTAGCAAACCAGCTTCGCTGAATCGCCCAATATACACACCCTGGGTACAGTCAAGGCTTGACAAGGTCTGGCCTACACACCCCCTGGGTACAGTCAAGGCGTGACAAGGTCTGGCCTACACACCCCCTGGGTACAGTCAAGGCTTGACAAGGTCTGGCCTACACACACCCTGGGTACAGTCAAGGCTTGACAAGGTCCGGCCTACACACACCCTGGGTACAGTCAAGGCTTGACAAGGTCTGGCCTACACACACCCTGGGTACAGTCAAGGCTTGACACGGTCCGGCCTACACACACCCTGGGTACAGTCAAGGCTTGACAAGGTCTGGCCCTACAGTACTGCAAGGTTTAGCCCCATACCCTGGGTGCAAACAAGGCAGGACAAGGTCTGACCCACACATACCCTGGGTACAGACAAGACAATGCATGTTTAGCCCCATATCCTGGGTACAGACAAGGCAGGACAAGGTCTGACCCACACATACCCTGGGTACAGACAAGACAATGCATGTTTAGCCCCATACCCTGGGTACAAACAAGGCAGGACAAGGTCTGGCCCACACATACCCTGGGCACAGAAAAGGCAGGACAAGGTCTAACCCCACGTGTTCTGGGCACAGACAAGATAGTACATGTTTAGCCCCATACCCGGAGCACAGAAAAGGCAAGACAAGGTCTAACCCCACCTGTCCTGGGCACAGACAAGACAGTACTGCAAGGTCTATCTCCACACCCTGGGTCCAAACAAGGCCGCGCACGGTCCTCCTTAATGTCCTTGGTGCAAGACCGCATCCCTACTGCCGATCGCTGATATAGTCAATGGGCGTTGCGCTGTGTGCACAGGGCTAACTGGCCCCATACGTGGGAACGGTCCCTGGTTCTCTGGCAACACGCAGCACACTACCATGTTCCCGTCACCGCCCAACGCCGGCGCTCGATAACGGCTACCTGTTCACGATGTCGCTATCAGAGCTCGGAACGGCGCTGAACTAGCCACCTTAGCTCGTCACAGGGCGCGAGAGGTCTGCGCCCCAACCCCCTGCAGATCCTGCACGAGATTGTACCCATTGCAGGTCTGCAGAGGCAGGAGTGAATGACTCGTCAAAAGTCTGAAGCAAGCTGTGTTGTACTCTTGTGGTAGCTGGTCAGCAGATGAGATTGGCCATACCATGCACCGTCGTTAGCTTTTTGTTTTTGATACTTTTCCTTTTGTTCAACATAACGAATATGGCACAATTATAGAACATGTCAGTGCACCTGTTCCAACAGTGGATAACATACATATTCAGATATACATGTACAGGTTATGTATACATAATAAAATAAAATAAAGGTACAGATATATAGACAGCCATAGAGACAGAGAGTTGGACAAAGTACTTCACAGACACACATTTGCCGTGTACAAAGAGCGATTGACTGCATGTCACATGTGTATACATTCTAAATCTAAAATACTACATGTTCACTGCGGTTATCCGTTGTTAGCACAGGTTTAAAAAGAAAAGAAAAGGAAGGAGCCTTTCTTTATACAACGTACAACCAAATACATCGCTACTAGAATGCACGTGAATGGCACAACGGACAGAGCAGTCTCAATGGCCATTTGTCCTTCATCCTCTTCTGTGCTGCTGTTGTCGCGGTTGGTGTCGTGGTGGTTGTGGTTGCTTTTCTCCCTCTTCTTCTTCTTCTGCTTCATATCGCCTCTTCATCTGCTCTTCTCGTCTTCTTCTGTTTCTTCTGCTCAAGCTGGGGGTTTTGTTTTGTTTTTCGACTCGTCGATCGTCTCCTCCGCTCAAACCGTCCATCTGCCTATAAGACTGGTGCTGACTTGGGGTCAAATAAATAAACTTTTGTTTTTGTTTGTCCTTCGAAGACAACAAATTATAACTCTCCGCATTCCCTCCACTTCTCATTTGACATTGCCTTCTCTTTTGTCCCCATTAACTTCTTGCTTTTGTCCTTGGCGTCATTTTCATCCATATTCAAGAGTTCTTCCGCCTGTTTCTCTTGTCCGTGGCGTCATTTTCATCCATATTCAAGAGTTCTTCCTCCTGTTCCTCTTGTCCTTGGCGTCATTTTCATCCATATTCAAGAGTCTTTCTCCTGTCCCTCTTGTCCTTGGCGTCATTTTCGTCCATATTCCAGAGTCTTCCTCCTGTTCCTCTTGGCCTTGGCTTCATTTCCATCCATATTCAAGAGTTATTCCTCTTCCCCGCCCCCCCCCCCCCCCCCCCCCCCCCCCCCCCCCCCTTGTTACCCCCCGTAAGAGACGAAGAAGTCTTTCTTATACAGGTCCCATTAGACAAAGCGTTCTTTTGAACCTTTTCTGCGTTTTGACCTCTTTTATTTTTCAGAACGCCAGCAGTCAGCTCTGATTCAGATTGTCCTTCAGGTGGTCGGCAGCAGGTGAAACTACACATACGAGTAACAATGCTCTCAAGGGTCATGCGCTTTCCCTGCGATACCTTCAGAGGATGAGCTGCGGATGAGCCGGCTCGGGTCGCTTGAGGGCAGACCCCCGGGGAGGGGTGTTGTAGGGGTGCGGGCGATACAGCCGTCCTTATCCCGCTCCGGAATGCCGCGACATGCAGCACGGACTCTGGCAAGAGACTGGCGGACGGGCTGGGTGGTTTTGGGCGAAGCGGGGGGTCGGCCAGCCAGAACTGGGGTCGTTCCGGTTCCTGCGGGTCAAAGGCCAACCAGGACCAATGTCTAAGAGTGGTGGGGATGTGGGATGCGAGAAAGGCCGCTGGATTATCTGTAGGTAGGTAGGTAGTGTTGCTTAATGTCCTCAGATGTCAGTTGACATATTAGGGACAAGCTGAGACCAATGCCGATGCACGGTTCAATATAGCTTTACGTCCGTAGAAACCAGAAGGCTCGTTAGGACGGACAGCCCAGGACGGCCACCTCGACTCTCACACAGCTCCTGAACTATGGATTATCTGTTGTACAGGGTGCTCTAAAATACCTAGGTTTGTCTCGGCTGTTTCTTCGTCGTCTGTTTAACGAAAATGATTGACAGAGGCGGAAAATGCCTGCGTCAAAGCTGGGACAAGTTCTAACAGACAACATGCTGTACCTGCTTGTGTAGTTAGACATAAATATGTGGTTGCGGGGCCTTCAGATGTGTTAGGAGAACCTGCGTTCTTGAATTGAGGGGCCAGTCCAACACGTGCTGAGCGGCGACCAGAACCACTCGGCATAATGCGGTACTTCCGTCTGCCAGCCCAGCGAAGGGCGTGCTGCGTGACGCCTGCTTGCGGTGCAGCTTATCGCTGATGTCTCTTCTGAAGAAGTCTAAGCTGGATGTTGCGGAAGTCACAACTATTACTATTAGTAAAAATACTTGCAATTAACTAATGGTATTAGTTATTCCAAAGATTTTTTTGCATGCTTAAGAGATCCTTGTAATGTTGAATGGCTGATTTGAAAAACTGTAACTAAAAGTACTAATCCAAAGAGTGGTAACTGTTTTTGTGAAAAGTCAAGTCAAAATGTTGCAGAAGTCTCAATGGGTTTTGCGGGAGTCTCAAAAGGATGTTGTGGAAGTCTCAAACGGGTGTTGCAGGAGTCTCAGATAGATGTGACGGAGGTTTCCAGTGGTTGTATCATGACCATGGGAATAGTCAAGAACAGACCAAATAGGAAGGGAACAAACAGACAGAGGCAGGTAGGAATGGCAGGAACAGACAAGAACGGACAAGAACAGACAGGAACAGGTAGGAATGGCAGAAGCAGACCAAAAGACACAACAACAACAAAAACAGGAACAGGCAGGAAGAGATGCTAGCAGTAAGCAGGCTGTATTGCTTATTGGTTCAGATGTTTCCAGAGTTGTCTCATCTATCTGTCAGTAATAATAATATACCTTTATCATGCTCTCACCAACGCCCTGAGTGCTCATATGATATATATTAACCTAAATACAATGTTCTATACACACGGAGAGCACAGTCCTACCAAAACAATTTACATTAAGTATTATATAAAATAAAAATAAAAAAGTCAGTCAACCATTCCGTCTGTTACTGTTAGTCGGGGCAGGACCTTTGATGAGAGGTGGACCCCGCTCATCCTGATGAAGCGAAACGTGACACTGCCCCCGACCCCCCCACCCCACCCCCCACCCCCACCCCCGACCCCCAGCACCCCTTGCCCATCTGACTGCACGCTGTCCAGCCTTAGCTGTGTCAGGGCCGGGCCCCTGGTCACTTGTTGGCTTTGAACAGCGCAGTGGTCACCACGCTCCGCTGAGCGGCGATCGGTCCGTCTGTCCGGCCACCAACGTCCCCATCTTGTGTCCGGTACAGCCAAGGTAAAGTCCTTCCCCCCCCCCCCCCCCCCCCCCACCATCCCCCCCACCCCCGCTATCCTCAGTTATCTTTGTGTGTTGGTTATTGTTCGGGGCAAAGAGACCTCTCTCATTCATACGTGTGTTGGCGGCGTATCTCGGGAAAGGGATGAAAAAGCCTGAAGCGTATACATGGGGGAAAAAGAAAGATTGCCGCTGTTGTATCGACCCTTCTTGTTTGATGAGAGAGAAAGAGAGGGAGAACACACACACACACACACACACACACACAAAACACACACACACACACACACACACACACACAACACACACCACACACGACAGCACACACGCACACACACACACACGCATCACGCACACACGCACGCACGCACAACAGCACGCACGCACGCACACGCACACACGCACCACACAGCACGCACCATGACACAACACACACACGCACACCACACCACGCACACACCACACACGCACACACCACACACACACACACACACACACACACACACACACACACACACACACACACACACACACACACACACACACACACACACACTGCTCTGACGTTTAAGCGGATTTATCTGTTCAGAAATGCCGTTGACTGCAGACAAAACTTTGTTTTCTTCTCACTGTATTAGATTTAGTTACGTGAAATCGCCTACCAGACGGAAAAAGCTCATAACGTTTAGCAAGGAAATGATGGAGTGCTGACCACACACTGATACCTGTTTTCTGACCCAATTGCTTTAACCTCGTGAGCATCAGTCTACGCCTCGATCTTGTTCTCTGGCTTCACCAGCTTCAGCGTATATATACCCTTTGCTGCTCAGTGCTGATGCCGTTGCTGCTACGAAGTTAAAATGCTTAATTAATATCATAATATAAAAGCCCTCCACCGCCTCTCTCTCTCTCTCTCTCTCTCTCTCTCTCTCTCTCTCTCTCTCTCTCTCTCTCTCTCTCTCTCTCTCTCTCTCTCTCTCTCTGTGAGAGGGACCTCCCATGGAGTGCACGGATGAATGGTGTGGGGGTCAGATCAGGCTCAAAGAAAAAAGCCTCATCAACCATCTGCCCTCAATGAGGTCACGGTTAACAGGTCAGCCAGACTTCATTGCCGCCTTACGTGCTCGGTGTGTGTGTGTGTGTGTGTGTGTGTGTGTGTGTGTGAGTGTGTGTGTGTGTGTGTGTGGTGTGTGGTGTGTGGTGTGTGTGTGTGTGTGTTGTGTGTGTGTGTGTGTGTGTGTGTGTGTGTGTGTGTGTGTGGTGTGTGGTGTGTGGACGGCCAGGGTTGTCCTGTGTGCGGGTGTGGAAGAGGTTACGTGCGTGTGGGTGGGGGTGGGGGGTGGGAGAAAGGGGAGGGGGAAAGAGAGGAAGAGTACGGGGGAAGAAAACAAATAGGGCGAGAGTCAGTTTCTGCGAACACGTAAGTAACTTGGTGTTTTACGCCCAGTCATTCTCCGACGACAATGCCATACCGTGGGACTAATACTATCAATAATGGTATATAATACATGTAACATAAAACTGCGACGCAACTCCACTACACCAAGCAACGTGTGAGCATTGACTGACCCACCAACATAACCATCACACAGCAACGTGTGAGCACTGATCCACCAACATAACCATCACACAGCAACGTGTGAGCATTGACTGACCCACCAACATAACCATCACACAGCAACGTGTGAGCATTGACTGACCACCAACATAACCATCACACAGCAACGTGTGAGCATTGACTGACCCACCAACATAACCATCACACAGCAACGTGTGAGCATTGACTGGCCCACCAACATAACCATCACACAGCAACGTGTGAGCATTGACTGACCCACCAACATAACCAGCAGACAGCAACGTGTGAGCATTGACTGACCCACCAACATAACCATCACACAGCAACGTGTGAGCATTGACTGGCCCACCAACATAACCATCACACAGCAACGTGTGAGCATTGACTGGCCCACCAACATAACCAGCAGACAGCAACGTGTGAGCACACACTCCGAGCATCGCTTTCCGGCACCCTCCTCGAAACTCTTTCAGAAGTGGTTACGTCACTGAAGGGGCACTTTTTATCTCCGCGCATCTGTCCACCTAAAGGTTTGGGTACTAGCAAAACTGTGAAAGCACCATAGCGCCCAAGCACGCACGTAAACATATGAGATGCATCCGCCCCGGGGGTAAAAAAAGAAGAAAAAAAGTTCCGTCTCAATTCAGATGATTTTGGTTTTATAAGTGCTGGCGTAAGCAACGTGGTCGGTTATAAAAGAAACGTCTGATATAATCTGAGTTGACCGTTACAAACTTACTGCCGTTTGAGCATCAGCCAAAAACTGTTCGTTAGCTGACAGTTTTACGAGACCTATGGCGTAATCAACTATGGCAGTGTCGTAAACCAGTGCTTGGAGTTTGGAGTGAGCACCAACCAGCAGACAGAAATGTGTGAATATTGACTGACCTA
>JABMCL010001305.1:895000-902500 GCA_018857735.1 Alviniconcha marisindica
TCGGACGGAGGAAGCTACTGGTGTGTAAAGTTATCAACAAACTCAGTCTCTGTCGGGCCACTCCGTGTCCTGGTTGGAGCGTCCGGACGTACCTCACTCTCACCTCGACTAACACCTGGCCACTCCACTTGTTTACTAGCTGGACATATCACTCAATGGTCCTTCTTCTTCTTCTTCTTCTTCTCTCCCGACCCCACTTCTTTCTTTCCAGGCTCCTCTTCTTCTAAAGTAAAGTAAACATTGTGCTTAACGTCCACGTTTTTTTGGTTCTTAATGTCGGACGACATATTAGGGAGGCGTCCACAGAAACCATAAAGTTTATTAGGAACGGGGAGAGGGGGGGGGAGGGGGGGGGGGTGGAGGTGGGGGAAGAGGGAGAATATATACCTATAGCTACACTGCCACCACCAGAATAACTCCTGCGTTAAGATGGGCAGCGATGAGAGCCATTTTAATGTTTAATTAATTGTGAGGGACAAAGTCACAAGACAGTGTCCACAAAAACCACAACCTTTTTGAAGAGAAAGGAGAGCCGAAGCGGAATCGAACCGAGGTCCGTCTGCTTACCAGCCTAACGCCTTACCGCTAGACCAAACGGCTCTCGACCTCTTCTTCTGATTCCTTCTTTCTTTTAATACTTCACTGATCGCTTGCGGGAAATTCGGGTCGCCGTAAGATATAGCAGCCGCAAGAGCAGAGCTACCCATTCCTACCAGTGCGTGCCGTATTTTCGTGTGTCCGGACAATGGTGTTTGGGATTTTAACGTGCTCACAGATGTGAATGGGCGGTAGAAACACCGTGACAGAGTCTGTACTAAACGTGACTTAGGGATACAATCTTTTGCCCACTGGGATATCGAGAGAGTGTACTAAACGTGACTTAGGGATCAAATCTTTTGACCACTGGGATATCGAGAGAGTCTGTACTAAAAGTGACTTAGAGATACAATCTTTTGCCCACTGGGATATCGAGAGAGTCTGTACTAAGTTTTCTTCCTCTTCTTCCCCTCCCCCCCCCCCCCCCCCCCCCCCCCCCCCCCAACCCCCCCCTTTAACGCTACGCTCCTTCCCCCTCCCCCTCAATCAATCAATCAATCAATCCCTCCGCCGACTTCAAGTACATCATATGTCAGAAACTGAGCCGTCAGTTCTGGAACATGCAAAGCATCGACTGGTTTGAAGTTGCCTGATACCCCAACCCCCTTGGCCTTTGTCCACATCGATGACACCGACGATAAAGACAAAAGATGAAGACGGAGAGGACGAAGTGTGAGAAGTTTACTAATCATGCCTGTAAGGGTGGATGGTGCTTACCATGACGCCCCTACGCGTACGTCTGAGTACTGCATCAGAAGTGTGCCACGTCTTAAGTGTTAGGTTCTATCGCGATGTCTTAAGCATGTAGATTTCAGTCTGGAAGAGTTCTAAAATCAAAGAGATTGTACTTGAAAAGGGAGGAAGGGGTTTAATTGGCCAAAGCATAAATCTCTCTCTCTCTCTCTCTCTCTCTCTCTCTCTCTCTCTCTCTCTCTCTCTCTCTCTCTCTCTCTGTATGTTCTCATTCTCAGTAATCAAGTCTTCTTTGATCAAAAACCGAATCATGCGCTGTGACGTTAAAAACACATCCGCTTTTGCCTAGATTTTAACCCATTTTCTATGACCATTAGAACTTTACACAATCACCACTTTTCGAACACAGATGTCATTCATCGTAACCGCCCCCCCCCCCCCCCCCACCCCCACACACACACACCACATCCCCCTCCCCCCTGTTACACCCCCAGCCCCCCCCCCCCCCCCCTGCCCCCCCCTCCCTCCCGCCCCCCCCCCCTCCCCCCTACTGACCAGGCGACCGGCGGCACTGCGTTCTGTCTGACTGATCTTTTCAGCCGAAGTCGTGGAGCGACTGAAGCAAGTGGCGTCCATTGTCCAGTAATAGTTTCCGGCTTGGAGAACCTCCTCTAATGAAAGAGCGGTGTCTCGCGTGGCAGGGGTCAAGTCAGTTCTAACCAATGCGATTGTGTTGTGGCGTAAAAGCGATTTTCCACGCCGTCGGGAAGTGTCTACAACCAGGACATGAGCATTCGGGTGGATGGCGGCTCCGCCATTGTGACGACGTGTGATTTTGATAACACGGCGGGCACTTCGCGCCTGCTTATTGACAACCCTTCAGCGAAAGTTGTAATGCCCCCCAAAACACTCGTCCGACTTTTATCGCCGCCATACCTGATCATTCTTTGATCGCCCAGACGACTCTTGACTGTCTCGGGATTGGTTGTACCAGTCTGGCCTAGCTGTTAATGTTACGGTCGGAGGGAGTCTAGGCTGTCGTCTGTTCCTCGTGGGGAGCGAGTTGGCCAGAGTGCTTAGGCCCGCACTTTTGGGTCCTTGATCACATAATTATGTCGCCGCTTACAATGTTAACTGTACCGGTGGTGACCATAATCAGTCCCGTAGCGTCTGTTACTAATTAAAATCAAGACTGGTTGATTCAGTCCTGTGTTCTTTTGTTGAGTGGTATGTTTGGTCGTTTTTTGTTTTGTTTTTGTTGTTGTTGTTGTTGTTGTTGTTGTTGTTGTTTTTGGGGGGTCGTATGTTTGGTCGTATTTTTCTTTTTCTCTTTCTTTTTCTTTGACGTAACTGCCAGCAAATGTACATTGTAAAGTTGTACGGTCTGTTGTAGTAATCCTCTACATAAATTTGTACACTTTGTGTTTTCTAATGCGTATTTTTCTCAACACACAAGGGAGTTAATTAGAGCTCGAAATACGTCACACAAGTACAACAACAAAGACCTGAGTCGCCTACGGCAACTCTCATCTGGCATGCGTGTAAATACAAGCTACATAAACTGCACCAGAGGTACATGCTGAAAATCTTCCGTCCCTGATAAGCCTTGTGGTTTCTGTGGACGTTAAGCACCATGTTTACTTACATCCTGAAATCCGCGTATTTTTCTGTAACGATTTCCGAACAGTGTGCGTTGAAAAGTGTTTAGAGAGGAAAGTAAAGCATTCTTAACGACAGCCAACACTTCATCTCCATCCTCACCCTACGTGTTCGCGTCCCTGATGAATCAGTCGCCTCCACGTCATCTCGCTCAATCAATAATATTAATACACTCAATTCTGACAGCGCTTTTTCCAACTGAAACGTGAGCCCATAAGCTTTACCAAAAAATGCATACAAGGGTTCAAGTTAAAGCCAATGATCAGTCAATCGGTTTATGAATAAACCAATTAATCAATCATTCGTTGCAGTTGTCCATCAGTTACTCGATTAGTCTTTCTCCTTATCTGTCTACCTATCTATCTGTCTGTCTGAATCCAACTAGCTATACCTATCTACCTACCTACCAACCTGTCTACGCACCTTCGTACATACGTACGTACGTACGTACATACCCACGATCGCCTCCCTACCTACCTACCTGCCTACCTGCCTACCTACCTACCTGCCTGCCTCCCTGCCGACCCACAAACGCGACTTTTCATTAATCTATTGATTGATTTTCCGACAGTGTTCCGCGCGAAGTGACTATGCAAGTTCACGGATAATAAATACGGCGCTGGAAGGAGAGAAAGAGAGAGAGGGGGGGAGAGAGAGAGAGAGAGAGAGAGAGAGAGAGAGAGAGAGAGAGAGAATGGGGCAAGGGGGTCAGAGGTATTAGAGGTCACATCGTAAATTGTGGCCGGTCGGCAATTCCGTGATTTACTTCTCTGTGTCAGTCTCTCGATGGAAGGAGCCGTAGTGCTGTGTTCAGCCAGGAAAACACGACCGGCGTTACAAATGACAGCCCTTCTCACTCACTTCTGACTTCAGGCCTCCGACCTTGCCCCTGCTGGGAGCTGGGATCTATGATCCGCGAACAACCGTTCAGGGACCGTTAGAAGAGAAAAAGTTGGTTGAGGAAAGACTGACATGGAGGAAGGGGGGTGGGGGTGGAAGAAGACAACTCCAATTCGAACTGAAAACTGACAAATCTTCAAGTACTAAAGCTGGGGTTAACTGAAACTTGTCTGTAACAAGTAGCCCAGTTCCTTAAATTACTACTGATAAAGAGAATGCAGACAAACAAGAAGTCTGTGGAATTCCTCCGAAAACGTCAGGAAACAAAAGAAGAGCGTAGCAGTGAGCAAGCAAAGCGGGCATGTTCATTACGAGAGAGAGAGAGAGAGAGAGAGAGAGAGAGAGAGAGAGAGAGAGAAGAAGCAACAGTAGGCAGAGAGAGGCAGAAACAGAGAGAGAGAGAGACTGAAAGACACACACACAGAGGCAGAGAGACAGAAACAGACAGACAGACACAGACCGACGGAGAGACAGAGCGAAAGGCATACACACACACACACACACACACACACACACACACACACACACACACACACACACACACACACACACACACACACACACACACACAAAGACCGACGGAGAGACACTGAATAAAAGAGGCAATGAGAGACAGAAACAGAGAGACACACGGACACAGACAGAGGCCGACGGAGAACTCGAACTCGAAAACTTTATTTTACAAGGATTATTGTTAAGTTCAGTCAAAAACGTGTTAGTTCTTGCTAAGCTACTAATGAGTAAAAATAAAATTACATTGAGGTCAGATCGACAGGTTGTGAAGAAAGAGGCGTGGCTTAGAGCTCATCGCAGAACCCTATAGCTATTCCACCAGACAACACAGTTCCACACTGAGGTCAGATCGACAGGTTGTGAAGAAAGAGGCGTGGCTTAGAGCTCATCGCAGAACCCTATAGCTATTCCACCAGACAACACAGTTCCACACTGAGGTCAGATCGACAGGTTGTGAAGAAAGAGGCGTGGCTTAGAGCTCATCCAGAACCCTATAGCTATTCCACCAGACAACACAGTTCCACACTGAGGTCAGATCGACAGGTTGTGAAGAAAGAGGCGTGGCTTAGAGCTCATCGCAGAACCCTATAGCTATTCCACCAGACAACACAGTTCCACACTGAGTTCAGATCGACAGGTTGTGAAGAAAGAGGCGTGGCTTAGAGCTCATCGCAGAACCCTATAGCTATTCCACCAGACAACACAGTTCCACACTGAGGTCAGATCGACAGGTTGTGAAGAAAGAGGCGTGGCTTAGAGCTCATCGCAGAACCCTACAGCTATTCCACCAGACAACACAGTTCCACATTGAGGTCAGATCGACAGGTTGTGAAGAAAGAGGCGTGGCTTAGAGCTCATCGCAGAACCCTATAGCTATTCCACCAGACAACACAGTTCCACATTGTGGTCAGATCGACAGGTTGTGATGAAAGAGGCGTGGCTTAGAGCTCATCGCAGAACCCTACAGCTATTCCACCAGACAACACAGTTCCACATTGAGGTCAGATCGACAGGTTGTGATGAAAGAGGCGTGGCTTAGAGCTCATCGCAGAACCCTACAGCTATTCCACCAGACAACACAGTACCACATGGCGGTCAGATCGAAAGGTTGCGAAGGAAAGAGGCGTGGTTAGAGTTCAGGAACCCTCTATACATGAAATCATAAGTCACATTCTGATTCACTGTTCATTACAAAGAGATATTATGGGGAAACAAAATTAATATAACCAAAGTCAGTGTCATATTCATTTCCCGCACCAAAGATCACTTTATCAGGGAAGATGATATGGACAAATAGAGTTGAATGAACCGGCAAGGCAGAAACCAAACAGGCAGAATTCCTCCCAGCAGGTGAACTGTGTCAAACTGTAACCACCCTTTGCTTTCTAGGCTCTAAAGATGAAGAAAAATAAAACAAACAAAAGGAGCTAATCAGTGCTAGAAAGACGTCACATGAAGACGAAAAAACACACCACCCGAGCCGCCTGGGGTAACTCTCACCTGGCATACGAGTAAATATAAGGTATATAAACCCCACCAAAGGCACATCCTGAAACATAGTTCAGGAGCTGTGTGAGAGTCGAGGTGGCCGTCCTGGGCTGTCCGTCCTAACGAGCCTTCTGGCTTCCGTGGACCTAAAGATTTATTGAACCATGCTTCGGCATTGGTTACAGCTTGTTATTAATATGTCAGCCGACATCTGAGGACATTAAGCATCACTTCATCATCAACATCCTGAAAGATGAATAAACCCCACCAAAGGTGCATCCTGGAAGATGAATAAACCCCACCAAAGGTGTATCCTGAAAGATGAATAAACCCTACCAAAGGTGCATCCTGGAAGATGAATAAACCCAGCCAAAGGTGTATCCTGAAAGATGAATAAACCCCACCAAAGATTGCATCCAGAAAGATGAAACTTTCCATGACTCTGAGATCGCAGCAGGAAGTCTTTGCTTTCTGCATAATAGTGTGGTACCCCAGCGCGGCGTCACCGAAGATCAGTGTTGCTCCGACCGAATGGGGAGCTTTGCACAACAGGTGGTAGGAGGAGGCTGTGCTATCAGTTGACGGGAGGAACAGGGCGACCTACACCTCCTGGCCATTCCGTCTGGAAGCCCAACAAATCCTCTGTCGCCTCCCGAAACCCCTTGCACACCTTACTGGTCTCCGGGGGGCGGCCGTAAAATCGGGTTGTCCGAGCCTCGTGATGTAGGAGACAGGGACGAGGTGAGAGGAGTAGCTAGTGTGGTGGTGGTGGTGGTAGTAGCAGTGTCAGCGAGAAGGTTTCCGAGCAAGGTTGACTCTGACAGACTATGGGCCCCGACTGGCTGATTGCACAGTGTGGATCTCGCGGACGGGAGAGGGGAAGCACGGGAGCGGGAGGGGCTGGGGGTCAGAGCAGGAGGGACGGGGGGGGAGGGTGGACAAGGGGGACGAGGGGGGAGTGAGGGGGGAACGGGGGAGGCCTGGGTGGGGGCACGGGGTGTGGGAGGCAGACGGGTGGGAGGGGGGCACGGGGAAGGGGGGAGGAGGGGAGGAGGGGGCGGACGGGGGGAAAAGGAGGTGGTATTGATTAGTTTGAATCAAGTGTACCTGCGGTGGGGTACCGCGGACCAGAAATTAAGGTCCCCGTCTTCAAAGAACCCAGAGCTATCAAAGGTTTTTGCTTAAAACCAGCACACGAGGGAGTTAATTAGCTCCAGAAACGTCACACGAACACAAGTTCAACAAAGACATGGAGGTGCCTACGGTAACTCTCACCTGGCATGCGAGTACTACACAAGGTACAGGGACTGTCACAAGAGCTACACCCTCTGGAATATTATATGAGAAGAGGATTGGGGAAAATAAAGTTGAAAGAACCGGAAACGCAAAACAAAACAAGTCAGAATTCCTCGCAGCTGGTGAAGAGCCTAAAATTATAATCACCTTTTTATTTTTTTTATTTTTAGATGGAACGTTTACTAACAAGGCGATCTCACCAGAGATACATACTTACACATTCACCCTACCTATGTGGCTTTGAATGAAGTGACACTGTAAACTGGTGCATGGCTGAATGGTGTACACAGAACTTGCGCCGAGACGGCAGCATTTCACGTGGCATCAGCCATGCAACAACCAAAGAGCGCTACC
>JABMCL010001305.1:905000-910000 GCA_018857735.1 Alviniconcha marisindica
TCCTTCAAGAGAAACCTCCGTGAGCACCTTAACACAGCCGTATAAGACAGCTTATGACCCCCCCCCCCCCCCCCCCCACCCCCCAATCCCCTCATTTTACTCTGTAGACCAGTGCTTGCTATACAGATGCCGGTATCATCGTTTATCACATCCTGAAAACTGATTTACTGTTGCTACCGCGCTGTGTGTGTGTGTGTGTGTGTGTGTGTGTGTGTGTGTGTGTGTGTGTGTGTGTGTGTGTGTGTGTGTGCGCGGCGCGCGGCTATCTGTGTGTAGTGAATGCGCATTGCTACTGTGATTTTGATCTGATCTACATGCTTTTTTTTTCTCTTCTCTTCCCCTCCCCCTCCCCATTCCCCCCAACCACCCCGTACCACTGAGCATGTTATGTTTTCATGATTTACAAATAATTGCGAGATATGTCAACACCATTTTTGCTATATATACAACTTATTTATTCATTGTCATTTCAAAGTATTTTCACTGATTTTGCTGTTCCTGTATGTTTATTACTATTAATAGTGGTAGTATTATATTTTATTTGTTTATATATTGTTTATCCTGTTTAAATATTAATCGAGTTTGTAAAACATTTTTAGTTTTATTTTTATATAATTGTTTTTAATTTTTCACTTATTCGGTAGTTTAGCAAGGACTAATTGTTAGACAGGTCTAAATGAACCTAAACTACAATCCTTGGAAAGTAAAGTTTTCGAGTTCGAGTTCGAGTTCGAGTTCTCTCTGCTCTCTCGCTCTCTCAAAGTATTTTCAATGATGTTGCTGTTTCTGTATGTTTATTACTATTAATAGGGTAGTATTATATTTTATTTGTTTGCATATTGTTTATCATGTTTAAATATTAATCGAGTTTGTAAAGTTAGTTGTTGTTTTTTAGTTTTGTTTTTTAGTTTTTCCTATAATTGTTTCTCCATTGTTCATTTATTCAATAGTTTAGCAAGGACTAGTTGTTAGACAGGTCTAAATGAACCTAAACTACAATCCTTGGAAAATAAAGTTTTCGAGTTCGAGTTCGAGTTCGAGTTCTCTCGCTCTCGTTAGTCGAAAAGGAAAAAAAATATCTGACGAAACTAAACAAAATAGAACATGTCATGGCAACAAAGTAAATCTCGAGAAAGACTTCCGACATCAACTAATGTGACATCTAACCTGGCAACAGACTTCAACATCAACTGATGCGACAGTTAATCTGGCAACAGCAACGGCACTGGAACGAGGTCTGGAGTGAACAACCACGTCAACAACGCCCAACGTACACGTTGTCGAGACAATCCTGTAGTCGTTCAAGCCCTGGTTTCTTTGGCAGTGGCGACGGTTCACCGGACCGGCGTTCCGAGGCACAACACAAACTCCAAGCACTGGTTTACAACATCCTTCCTTGGAGGAAGGTGCCGGAAAGCGATGTTCGGAGTGTGACAGCAACACAGACGGGCCACCGACATGCGGGCAAGCCGTAATGTCGTGTAAAAGGGTATTTAGAAAGTGTCTACACTTAACGTCAGCCCGAAGGGTGCAGCACAAAACGACAGGAACGATGGAAATGTAGGGAATGAACAGAAAAATGCAACCTAATTATATCAACATATACACTACATTTCTTAATTCTTTCTTCAGTTCTTCGGTCTTTTTATGTGTGTGTTTTAGGTTTTTGGTTTTGTTTCCTTTGTGCGTGTGAGTGTGTGTGCGTGTGAGTGTGTGTGTGGGGGGGGGGGGGGGAGGGGTCCGTTTTTGTTTTTTTGTTTTTTGTTGGTTTTTTGGTTTGTTTGTTGGTTGGTTGGTTTGTTAAGCACATCAGTGTGGGTCTTTTATTCGGAAGAACATGCCTTCATCCTGTACTATATATAATACGTTCACAGAATCCACAGACGAAACAAACACACACACACACACACACACACACACACACACACACACACACACACACACACACACACACACACACACACACACACACACACACACACACACACACACACTCGCGCATATACTCATTCTTCTTTCTCATCACCTTCAACACAAACTCTCGCGCTTGCACGCGCTCACACGCACACTCACGCAGGAACGCACGCCCATGTACACAGCTGTAAGCCATGCATCGAGATATTCAGTGTTCAGAGCAGGAAGGAAATGCATCTTGAAGGTAGATTTTAAATGATGCACTGGCAGAAGAGTGCCTCAGAAAGTAGAATACTAGGATAACTTCCAGAGTAAAAGGCCACAGAAAAGAAACAAATTATGATATGAAACAGAGAGAAAGAAGAAAGCAAACAAGGTGGGACAGAAAACAAAATCACTGTAGCCCCCCAAAATAGGCAAAGGCGTTGGAGCTTCATCCTTGGAGATTCAACAATCTTCCAAGCACTGAACAAGCAACAAAAACTCAACCAAAACAACATAAGTTTTTTATCTCTCATTTTTCATCGTTTTTAGCTGTTTCTCTGTTGTTTGAGTGTCGTTTTGTGGCTTGACAAAGAGGATTTCCCCGAAAATTTGCATACTGTGTGTCCGTGTCAAAATAGCGTTCTTTTTAACCTTTTTGTGTGTGTGTGTGTGTGTTTGGATCTTGGAGATTCGAACTTGAGATTTGTCCAAATCGGTTACCCGGTAGACACCCCAACATACACGCCCAAATAACTGATGATTCTTTGAACATGGTGTCCCCACCTCTTCCCTCCTTTGTATTTTTCTCTTCTTTCTTTTGTTTATCAACCAAAGCTCTATTCCCTTCAGCTCAAAACAAACAAACATACAAACCAACCGAAAAGAGTAGCTTGCCTCTTAGTTTCACCAATTGCAGGAACGAAGCAGGGTAAGTGGCCAAGTTTCCCCGGGCGGTAGTGCTATTTACACTTGGTGGTTTTCTTCGCTCAAGATTAATTGCAAAGAAGTCACATCAAAGACGGGGTGACTGCTTCCCGCGGGAGGAGGTCGCGGTGCCAGACAACTGTTTACACGCCAGGCCACGGGGGGAGGTCTCGGATCGCGATCAGGGTGGAACAATGCCAGACTAACGTTGTTCCCAGTCCCCACCAGCTCAGCTCTGGAAAAGAGAAAAGCTGGAGAGGAGGCACACACACACACACACACACACACACACACACACACACACACACACACACACACACACACACACACACACACACACACACACACACACACACACACACACACACACACACACACACACACACACACACACACACACACACACACACACACACACACAAAAGGGGAGGCAAAAAAGAAGCATTTTCTTGCGGCAATTGAGTTACACTGGACGATCTCTTCTTGACAGAATCTTTGAAATTCAATTGCATTCCACCCTCCTCCTTTCTCCCTTGCCCCCCCCTCCCGCTTTTGACAGAATCTTTGAAATTCAATTGCATTCCACCCTCCTCCTCACTCCCTTGCCCCCCCTCCCCCCCCCCCCCCCCCCTCCCCCAAGCTCTGTGAATCCCCTGTGATCCATTTTGATCCCATCGCTTGGCTCTGTTCTGGATCTCTCCTCAGTAAGACTCGCGCATGATTATCCAGTGAGGAGGGGTACGTCAGATTGTGTGTGTGTGTGTGTGTGTGTGTGTGTGTGTGTGTGTGTGTGTGTGTGTGTGTGCGTGCGTGCGTGCGTGCGTGCGTGCGTGCGTGCGTGCGTGGTGTGTGTGGGTGCGTGCGTGCGTGGGTGCGTGCGTGTGCGTGCGTGCGTGCGTGCGTGCGTGCGTGCGTGCGTGCTGCGTGTGTGTGTTTGTGTGTGTGTGTGTGTGTGTGTGTGTGTGTGTGTGTGTGTGTGTGTGGTGTGTGTGTGTGTGTGTGTGTGTGTGTGTGTGTGTGTGTGTGCTGTTTCGTTGTTGTTGTCTAATTGTTCAGGGGTCGGGGGCTGGATGTTGTTTTTTTATTGTTTTTGTAATATATACTGAGGGTTTCGTGTTTTTGTTTGCTTGTTGTTCTTGTTTTTGTGTGTATGTGTGTGTGTGTTTTCTTGCTGTTGATTTGTTTGTTCGTTTTTGTTTTTAAATAAAAATAAAATAAAATGGGGGGATTGTGGGCTGTTTTGTTTTGTTTGCTCGTTTTTTGTTTTCTTTTCTAGTTTGTTTGCTGAGGGGTTGTTTTGTTTCTTTGTTTCTGTTTGTTTGTTCGCTTTAAGGGGGTGGGGTGGGGGTCTCTCAGGCCTTACCCGGGGTACACGGACGTGCCTAGAACTTGTGGGCCCAGGCCGTGAACTGTGCCCGGCTACAGCAGGGTTCAGGCAGTGTCGACCCTCAGCACCGGGCAAAAACTACCCCTTTCGCAAGGGCCAGATCCACAAGCTATGCGCAGCAATTAAAGGTACCACATTGTCGTATATCTTTCAGTGCTTGGAACCAGCATCCCTACTCTCTCTCTCTCTCTCTCTCTCTCTTCTCTCTCTCTCTCTCTCTCTCTCTCTCCTCTCTCTCTCTGTCTCTTGCTCTGTCTCTGTTCTCTCCGTGTCTGTCTCTGTCTCTCTGTCGTCTGTTCTCTGTCTCTGGCCTGTCTCTTTCTTTCTCTGCTCTCTCTCTCTCTGTTCTGTTCTCTGTCTCTGTTCTTTCTTTCTCTCTTCTCTCTCTCTCTCTCTCTCTTCTTCTCTCTTCTCTCTTTCTTCTCTCTCTCTCTCTCTCTCTCTGCGCACGGACGTTCTTGTTGACGCTATGAGTTTCTGCGAATCAACAACCGTTGGACTGTTATCTCGCATTCTGTGACACCTGCGGCTGAGATAAATTGTTCCTCACTGATTAATCCAGATTCCGGGCAATCGAATGCACGCGGCACGAACCAAATTTATAGGTCCGTTCACTAATCACCACAAAATAAACTAAGTCACAGAAGGACAATCTTTTAACGAAATGGACAGGTCCATTTGTAACGGTACAAACTAACTTAGGTCAGTCAGAGGACCACAGGCCATGCTATAAACAGTCCGTATCGCCGCCAAGTAGCGTGGAAGTTTAAGTACCGGAAGTGCCAGCTAC
>JABMCL010001305.1:922500-927500 GCA_018857735.1 Alviniconcha marisindica
TGAACCCTTGTCTACATTATGTGTTAGCTTTTTTGTATGTTTGTTTGTTTGTTGTTTTTGTTGAATTGCTGATAACATTTTCCACCTCGATGTACATTATGTGTGTATGCTTGTTCAGCGCTTTGAGCCGCAGGGTAGGCGCATTACAATTTTGCATTATGATTATGATGATTATTATTATTATGATTATTATTACAAGCGGGAGGACAGACTGGTTGTGCCTCTGATAACTTAATTCACCATTATAGCTGATGCTGTGTAGAAACAGAGAGCTGTTCACAACGATCTCCCCTGTTAACTTGACACTGAGAGGTTACGATAAGTCAGTCGCCCAAATCAGTCAATGAGTTTTTTTATAGTTTATTTATTTGGCAGACCCAAGACGAGAGGTCTGGACTGAAATCGGGTAAAGGGAGCAAGAAAAGTGGGTTTCTGTGTACACAACACTGTCTGTGTTTAGCAGGCGTGCTTTTGCTGCTTCACGGCGTAACTATCGTTACTATCGTGTCTATTTTCCTCTTTAGTCGTCTTCTTCTTTCTTCTGACGGTGGGCTCTTTGCGTGCCAGTGCTTCCCTGGCCGATATCTGTAACCTGTCAGTCAGTCTCGCCGTCAATGTAAACCGCACAAAAAGTCTGTCTTTTATGACGTCAGTCTACGCTTGCTTCAGACATGGCGTCCATTTCCCAGAAGGCCTCGGCATGATGCAGGGGCAGTTCAGTGACTGAAGTACAAGTTAGCACCAATGGTGGACCGTGGACAGATGGGATGTAGAGGTGGTGGGAGGTGAGGGTTGTAGATGGGGAAAATGAGCACACCTCCACCCTATACTGAGTAGGTATCAAACTGTCGTTAGGTCTATCCAAGGCTTTGAGAGTTACCGTAGGCGACTCAGGTCTTTGTTGTTGTACTTGTGTTACTCGTATTTCGAGCCCTATTAATTCCTGAAGAAGGGGATTTCCCTGAAAATTTGCAACGTGTTGTCTGTGTCATGATAAATAAGCGTTCCTTTGAATCTTTTATGTGTTTGGATCCTATTAACTCCCTTGTGCGTTGATTCTATCCTTTGAGAAAATGAATCGACACGGACAGTGTGACACTGAACACATAAAAAAAAAAGGGAAATAAAAAATAAATAAAATAAAAACACTGGCTAATTGCACATTTTCATGCACTTTGTCCGCATAAACACGTCCAGTAACGATACTCATCCATCCCCGTCATTTTTACGCCGGCAGTTGGCGGGCAGAGACGCCCCAGCCTCGCAGTCCCTTCCATCAAACCGTTCACCTGTGGCACTCGTGCACGTGAATCTCGGTGGAGACACAAACCAGACCACGGAGCGACCTTGGCCTAGTTTCCAGCGCCACATTCCATCCAGTAACTTCAGCTTCAGCCTAAATCATTACTCCTCTTACCTCCAGAGTTTGTCCTGGCCGTCTCAGTATTCACTGGGCTTATAGGTAGAGGGGAAATCTTTGCTCAAGTTATAGTGGGAACTCGAACTGCTCCAGACCACGTGTCTCTGTGCCCCTTTCTGTTGTGTTTGTTTTGCGGTTTAGATCGAGCGGAGGGGAGGAACAGAATCGACTGGAATTTAAAAACAAACACGAGGAAGAGGCTTTGAAATTTCCCTCCTCTGTGTTCCCCCCGAGTGTGAGCTAACTGGTGAAGTAGTTGGCTGTTTTTGCGTCAGGTGGCATTGGGGTAGAGTTGGGTGGTCCTCCACTGTTCAGTGTTTGTCTTACGCTTTGGGTTTTTAAGACAATAACTTTTCTACTAATGGGTTTTAATGGAGTCCATGAGGTGGATGGGATCGGTCTGGGACTGAATGTGTTAGAGTTGGTAAAAGTTTTACAGTATGTCTATTTTCGGCTGTTTTGTGTTGTTGTTGTTGTTACTATTTTCAAACAGGTATTAATGCAAAGTTTGTCCTTAAAACAGCTTTAAGGAAAACCACTTTGTATTCATTTCTGTGTGTGTGTGTTTGTGTGTGTGTGTGTGTGTGTGTGTGTGTGTGTGTGTGTGTGTGTGTGTGTGTGTGTGTGTGTATGTGTGTGCATGCGTGTGTTTGTGTGTGTAGGTCAATGTATGTGTACATCAGTGTGTGTGTGTGTGTGGTGTGTGTGTGTGTGTGTGTGTGTGTGTGTGTGTGTGTGTGTGTGTGTGTGTGTGTGTGTGTGTGTGTGTGTGTGTGTGTGTGTGTGTGTGTGTGAGTGCGTGAGTGTCAATATGTTTGTGCGTGCGTGTCACTGTGTGTGTTTCAATGTGTGTGTGTGCGTGTGTGTGGGGTGTGTGTGTGTGTGTGTGTGTGTGTGTGGTGTGTGTGTGTGTGTGTGTGGTTGTGTGTGTGTGTGTGTGTGTGTGTGTGTGTGTGTGTGTGTGTGTGTGTGGGAGTGTGTGTGTGGTGTCTGTGTGTGTTCATGTGGGCGTTTTGTGTGTGGTGTATGTGTGTGTTAATGTGTGTGTTGTGTGTGTGTGTGTGTGTGTGTGTGTGTGTGTGTGTGTGTGTGTGTGTGTGTGTGTGTTGTGGTGTGTGTGTGTGTGTGTGTGGTGTGTGTGGTGTGTGTGTGTGTGTGTGTGTGCAGTGTGTGTGTGTGTGTGTGTGTGGTGTGTGTGTGTGTGTGTGTGTGTGTGTGTGAGTGTGTGGTGTGTGTGTGTGTGCAGTTTGTGTGTGTGTGTGTGTGTGTGCAGTGTGTGGGGGTGGTGTGTGTGTGTGTGTTGTTGTGTGTGTGTGTGTGTGTTGTGTGTGTGTGGTGTGTGGTGTGTGTGTGTGTGTGTGTGTGTGCCGCGTGCTTGCGTATATGTTTATATATGTGTCTATGTGTCACAGTCACTCATTCAGAACCACCTGCAGCATGAGCCCAGTGAGTCTGCTCGAGAGCGGAGAAAAGCGCTATATCAAAGCGATCAAAAATAATAATAACAATAACGTTCACTGGGACTTAATTCAAACCGATACAAGCACGTGCTTGCCGAGGGTGGCTGAAGAACGTGGAGGTGCCCCACACAGTTCAGTGAAGCGGTTTACTGATCGCTGAATCCCACGTATGGAGCCGGTAGCACCGAGCGGCGTTAGACCTCAGTCAGTGCAGGTGAGTGGTGTGAACCACTGATCGCTGAATCCCACGTTAGGAGCCGGTAGCACCGAGCCGCCTTAGACCTCAGTCAGTGCAGGTGAGTGGTTTGAACCACTGTCGCTGAATCCTACGTAAGGAGCCTGTACGGCCCATCGGCATGAGACCTCAGTGTGGAACGATGTTGGGTAGTGTGAACCAGATCACTGGATCCTACGGTAGGAGCCGGTAGCACCGAGACCTCAGGGCAGGTGGTTGCATGGTGTGAACCATTGATTGCTGAATCCTACGTTAGGAGCCGGTAGCACCGAGACCTCAGGGCAGGTGGTTGCATGGTGTGAACCACTGATCGCTGAATCCCACGTATGGAGCCGGTAGCACCGAGCGGCGTTAGACCTCAGTCAGTGCAGGTGAGTGGTTTGAACCACTGTCGCTGAATCCTACGTAAGGAGCCTGTACGGCCCATCGGCATGAGACCTCAGTGTGGAACGATGTTGGGTAGTGTGAACCAGATCACTGGATCCTACGGTAGGAGCCGGTAGCACCGAGACCTCAGGGCAGGTGGTTGCATGGTGTGAACCATTGATTGCTGAATCCTACGTTAGGAGCCGGTAGCACCGAGACCTCAGGGCAGGTGGTTGCATGGTGTGAACCACTGACTGCTGAATCCTACGTTAGGAGCCGGTAGCACAGAGCGGCGTTAGACCTCAGGGCAGGTGGTTGCATGGTGTGAACCAGATCACTGAATCCTACGTTAGGAGCCGGTAGCACTGAGCCGCGTGAGACCTCAGTGCAGGTGCATGGTGTGAACCACTTACCGCTGAATCCTACGGTAGGAGCCGGTAGCACCGAGACCTCAGGGCAGGTGGTTGCATGGTGTGAACCACTGATTGCTGAATCCTACGTTAGGAGCCGGTAGGGCCGAGGGGCGAGAAACATCAGTGCAAGTGCATGGTGTGAACCATTGATCCTGAATCCCTACGTTAGCAGCCGGTGGCATCGAACGGCGCTAGACGTCAGTGCAGGTGGGTGCATGGTGTGAACCACTTACCGCTGACTCGTACGTTAGGAGTCTGTAGGGCCCATCGGCACGAGACCTCAGTGTGGCACGATGTTGGGTAATGTGAACCAGATCACTGAACCCAACGTTAGGAGTCTGTACGGCCCATCGGCACGAGGCCTCAGTGTGGCACGATGTTGGGTAATGTGAACCAGATCACTGAACCCAACGTTAGGAGTCGGTAGGGCCCATCGGCACGAGACCTCAGTGTGGCACGATGTTGGGTAATGTGAACCAGATCACTGAACCCAACGTTAGGAGTCTGTACGGCCCATCGGCACGAGGCCTCAGTGTGGCACGATGTTGGGTAATGTGAACCAGATCACTGAACCCAACGTTAGGAGTCTGTACGGCCCATCGGCACGAGGCCTCAGTGTGGCACGATGTTGGGTAATGTGAACCAGATCACTGAACCCAACGTTAGGAGTCGGTAGGGCCCATCGGCACGAGACCTCAGTGTGGCACGATGTTGGGTAATGTGAACCAGATCACTGAACCCAACGTTAGGAGTCTGTACGGCCCATCGGCACGAGGCCTCAGTGTGGCACGATGTTGGGTAATGTGAACCAGATCACTGAACCCAACGTTAGGAGTCGGTAGGGCCTAGCGGCGTTCGACCTCAGTGCAGGTGGGCGTACGGTGTGAACCGCTGATTGCTGAATCCTACGTTTGGAGCCGGTAGGGCCGAGGGGCGAGAAACATCAGTGCAAGTGCATGGTGTGAACCACTGATCCTGAATCCCTACCTTAGGAGGCCGAGCGGCGTTAGACTTCAATGCAAGTGAGTGCATGATTGAACCACTGATTGCTGAATCCTACGCTAAGAGCTGGTAGCACAAAGCAGCGTGAGACCTCAGTGCAGGTG
>JABMCL010001305.1:935000-945000 GCA_018857735.1 Alviniconcha marisindica
ACAGCACTAAGACAGACGGAAATACGTGGCCGTAGCCTCTTACTCTGTGTGTGTGTGGGAGTGTTTGGGTGTAGGGTGGGGGGTGGGGGGGGGGGGGGGGGGGGGGTGTAAGAGGGGTGGGGTGGGGGGTAAGTGAAAGAGAGAAAATGTGTGTGTGTGTGTGTGTGTGTGTGTGTGTGTGTGTGTGTGTGTGTGTGTGTGTGTGTGTGTGTGTGTGTGTGTGTGTGTGTCTGAGTGTGTGTGTGTGTGTGTGTGTGTGTGTGTGTGTGTGTGTGTGTCTGAGTGTGTGTGTGTGTGTGTGTGTGTGTGTGTGTGTGTGTGTGTGTGTGTGTGTGTGTGTGTGTGTGCGTGTGTCTGTCTGTCTTTCTGTCTGTGGTTGTGTGTGTGTGCGAGGGGGTGTGTGTGTGTGTGTGTGTGTGTGTGTGTGTGTGTGTGTGTGTGTGTGTGTGTGCACGAACACTCTGTAAGTTCAGCGATTTCAGCATGGCTGCTGCTGATGACTGAAGAGAGTGTGTGTGGGGGGGGGGGGGGGGGGGGGAAGGGGGGGGACTCCTGGGGTAGAAATGAGCGAACGAGCCACATGAAGGTGGCAAAGTCATTGATGCACTGAAAGAAGAAAAAAACATGCAGGAGAAGAAAAGAAAAAACTCCTGTTTTTCAGACTTCGCTTTCGCTTTTTGTTTTGTGTCGCTTCACGTCCTTTCCACGTTCCGGTTCGTTTGGATTCAGCTGGTTTTATGTCTTTAAAAAGAAATCATTTTCCCTTATCTCTCCTTCCATAAGCCCCCCCCCCCCCCCCACACCCAACTCAGTTACTCTTTCAGACTACGAATGCTTCTCTTCTCCATGCAGTGTTATAACCCCTGCCAAAAACATGCACTACGCACGTACACACATGTAATATTTGTATCCAGTGCCTTGGCTCTAAGTCAGGAGGCGAGGTGGAGGGAGAGGGTGGGGGGGGGGGGGGGGAAGAAGGAGGTGGGGGGTGGGGGGCGAGGAAGAAACGGTGGGTTGGCTGGTGCAACAAAAGCCCGCTGTACCGCGTGTTGTGCCTTCCCGACATATTTTTCGGCGGCCGCGTCAAGCTCAAAAATGGCTGGCTGTAATCGTCAGCGATCTACATCGTTGCGTCACAAGCTTGGCCGCTGAAACAGAAGGCAGGAGACACGACAACTCCGTACTTGCCGGCCCGGCAACCAGTTGACTGCGTGCGGGAGCTGTGGCGTTCACCGAGTACCACAGGGTTTGATTCCTCATCATCATCATTCCCCCCCCCCCCCCCCCCCACACACACACACACACACACACACACACACACACACACACACACACACACACCATCCCCCTTCGTCATGGAGTAATCGTTAATAATTGATGTTAAACTGTTTTGTTGAAGAATGAAAATGCAAGACTCTCTCAGTCTCTCTCTTTCTCTTTCTCTGTCTCTCTCTGTCTCTGACTCTGTCTCTGTCCCTGTCTCTCTCTTTTCTCTTGTCTCTGTCTTCTCTCTCCGTCTCTCTCTCTTTCTTGTCTCTGTCTCTGTCTGTCTGTTTTCTGTCTGTCTTCTGTCTGTCTGTCTGTCTGTCTGTCTCTTCTCTCTCTCTCTCTCTCTCCTCCTCTCCACCCTCTGTCTGTCTGTCTGTCTGTCTGTCTGTCTGTCTCGTCTGTCTGTCTCGTCTCTCTCTCTCTCTCTCTCTTCCTCTTTCCCTCTTTCTCGTCTCTTCCCACTCTGTCTCGTCTCTGTCTGTCTGTCTGTCTCTCTCTCTCCTCTCTCTCTCTCTCTCTCTCTCTCTCTCTCTCCTCTCTCTCTCTTCCACCCCTATGTAGTGTCCGAGAATGAAACTGCCCCCTGTAGTGCCACGACTCCGACGGGTGAACACCCTGTTCCCCCCGGTCCCCGACCCTAGCGCCCATAAATCGCATGGGTTAACCAAGCGGTTAAGCAAGTGGTTAACCTATCCACAGAGCCCGCCCCGACACGCACTCCGTAGCTGTGCCCGTAGTCACGAATGGGTGAACTGACCAGCACTCGTCAATGTGCTCGACAGTCGTAGTTGCGTGGTTGGTTAAACCTGTTTAACGCCCAGTTGTCTCCCTTGAGGTACTGGGGGGCGGGGTGGCGGGGGGGAGCTGAGGGGGGGGGGGTGACGGGGGAGCGATGTCCCAGGAGGTGGGGGAAGATGGAGACTGTACCTGTACACTGTCCCCACCAGACTGACTTCAGCGTCAAGATGGGTATCTGTGTAAACCATTTTAATGTTTCACTCATTGTAAAGGGGGTGGGGTGGGTGGGTGGGTGGGGTGGGTGGGTGGGTGGGGGTGGGTGGGGGGGGGCACATTCACCAGACAGTGTCCATAGCCTACAACTTTTGAAGATAATTAAAGCAGGAGTCATTCTGGTGAGGACAGTGTAGCGATAGGTATATAATCTCCCTCTCCCTCCACCTCCATACCCCCCCCCCCCTCTCCCCGTCCCTAATAAGCCTTATGGTTTATGTGGACGTTAAGCACCATGTTTACTCACTTATTAGAATCGAACCGAGGTCCCTCCGGCTCACACGGTGGATGGCCCGCTGTACCTGCCCCACGTGACATTGCTTCCTGCACCCGACTGTTGTCTGGTCTACTTTTGCCTGCCATTCACCCCTGGAAACAATCAAAGACAAAAATCATGGAGAAAAAACAACAACTCATCTTTTGTGGCGGATTTTGGCTGTAATCGGTAGATGTGGACCTCATTTAATGATTGTGATGATATTTGTGACCCAAAATAACTTTTTAAATGGTCCAGGAATTTCCGACCGTCTCCTTAGATCTTACCGGTTTGGGTTTTTGGCTCATTTCTATTTGTTTACTTGCTTCAGTTGTCAATTGTTGTAAAAGAATAACTTTCAAAGTAACTCATGCATGACGATGGTGTACACCGATGATACTGAGCTCAAACACGTTAACCCTTCACTGCCATGATGTCACTTGAAAACGACCAATAAAAGTGCAAAGTTTTGAAACCGTTAAGCCTTCTTGTCTCCTTTTTCGCACTGGCATGTGAAAGGACTTTCATCAAAACGCATAGCATTGAAAGTAGATGTTAGAGGACCGGAAAATATACTGTTTGCAGGCGCGTCCGTGCATCTTTTAGCCCGGAAATTGTACATGCTGGGGCAGTCAAGGGGTTAAACCTGTAGACGCGTTGGTGCATCTCGTACGATACACTGGAAGACCCAAACGTACATCAGATGGTGGTGTGTGCCATATCCTGCTACAGATAAAAACTTACAGAACGTGCTGCATACAAGTGAACTCCGACATGAACGAAGGGCTGCTGTGAGACTGGGAACTCGGCCTGCCTGCCAAACCGTGAGTGAAAACATTAGCCAACTCGTTGTTACCACCGGCGGGGTATTGTTACGGGCGGAGAAAAGGTTCAACAGGTCGTGTTTCAACAGCTCAGCGGACGAGTTCTACCGATTCGTCACTTGCCGTGTAAAAAGACACGTCAGCACAACGCCTGCGACATAGCCTGAGCTCTTGGGAAACAGGGACTGAGAATTTGACCGGAAATTCCTCTGTCTGTTTCGGCATTGCACGGCGTATGCACGTGCCGTACGCTCGCTGTAACAATGGCGAAGGTCAGCGAGGCCTCTTTTGTTACGCAGCCCGGGGGACGGGCAGACAGCGAATCACCCACAGCCGCCGCTGTGGCACCCTCGCTTCCTCCTTGTCTGCGTGTTATGGTAATCTGACCTGTAGGTCACGTAGTCACAGTCGTTCCCAGCCGTTGGCTGGGTAGGCTGCTACAAAAGTCCCCCCCCCCCCCCCCCCACCACTCATCCCCCCACCCCTACCCCATTACACTGTCGCCGGCGCAACACATACAATTCGCCCGTCGCATACCGCGGCCTCGTAGATGTTTGGCCCGGAACGGTGTGTACGGTGTCTTGGATCGCTGAGAGCACCGAGACTGAAAGAACTCGCTTTCGAAATTCGGCATAGCGTCAACAAGACGTTTTCAAACAATCCTCCATTTTAAGCTTTTATTGTGATGGCTCTTACCGGTTGGACAAACCGTGTTCTGAGAAAACGTTCTATTTAAATGAATCTCTCTCTCTCTCTCTCTCTCTCTCTCTCTCTCTCTCTCTCTCTCTCTCTCTCTCTCTCTCTCTCTCTCTCTCTCTCTCTCTCTCTCTCTCTCTCTCTCTCTCTCTCTCTCTCTTCTTCTTCTTCTTCTTCTTCTTCTTCTTCTTCTTCTTCTTCAGGTTTTAGAGATGAGCATATCCCTTACAGAGACACATAAAGAAGAAGTAAAGTCAGTAAGCATATCGACGGTGATGGACTGAAAGGAAAGTGACAAAAACAAACGAATCACAGGCCCAGAAATCCGATGACTCTCAGATCCAAAAGGAGGCAGAGGTAAACAGGTGTGGGAGGGGGGTCGGCGCCAATGGATCATCAGGTGGCGGAACTCACACGCTGTGGCCTGAATTTACCTGTGCTTACCTCCATTCCGCCACCCCCCACCCCCTACCTCGCTCAGTCGATACATCTGCATTTTGCAACGTCTGGAAAGGGCGAAGATTTTACGACGACCAGAAAGGTTACAGCTGTGAGGAGCTGGAGGAAGCTATTCTATGAACTGGCAGGATCTGAGGTCTCACTATTACTCAGGCTCGCTGCAAGGTGCTGTGCTGTGAAATGACATAACGTGGCTGGGCTCTCAGTGCACGTGCCACTCGGAGAAGGCTGCCTGCCGCGGTGCAGTGGCATAATCTGTGGTCTGAGCTGAAAATCTCGCTTGGTGTTCTGCTGCAGTGTCATAATCCGGGACCCCGGTGACCTGAATACTCGATACATTCAGAGACATCAAACTGGATCTGGTAGTGAGACGAATCTCTCTCCGTCTCTCTCTCTCTCTCCCTCTCTCTCTCTCTCTCTCTCTCTCTCTTGACTGTTGCTGTGTTTGTCATCGGGGGCAGATTTGCAAAAAAGCCGACACGTGCTTAAATCTTTATCCCTGTGTAATAAAGTACTCTCTCTCTCTCTCTCTCTCTCTCTCTCTCTCTCTCTCTCTCTCTCTCTCTCTCTCTCTCTCTCTTTCTCCCCCGCCCCACCTTCTTCTGTTAGTGGCCTGTAAATCTACATGTTCAATTGCCTTTCTTCCTGTTCCGTGAACCGCCTCTCACACCTGGAACAGTCTCGTTACCATGGGAATCGGTGCCTTTCAAGCCTTATTATTACTGTATAATTTTCCAAAAATGCTTTTCTCGGCCGTTTGATATTATTCTGATCCACCGCATGTTCTGTGGGAGATAACACAGTCTGGAGTCTCCATAACATTCTTACTAGCGAATGTGATTTTTAGTGGAGACACCTTGGCAACAACAACAAAAACAAACAAAATAGGGTTGGAGAAACCGGCTGACTTGCCGTCAGGCTGGTATTAGAGTCAACAGGGTGCAAACGACAGCGCCACATTTGTTCTAAACTTGGGATTAGTGGCAGCAAAACCGTTTCAGGTTGTTTGTGTTCGTGGCGGAATGCAAATGGCAGCACTAGATCGGTCATGATGTTAAGTATAATTCCGCTGAGAGAGCAGTCAAGATTGCACGTGAAACACGCACCTCCAGTTAGCCTGACGTGACACCACTGACCTATATTCTACGCTCTCTCTCTCTCTCTCTCTCTCTCTCTCTCTCTCTCTCTCTCTCTCTCTCTCTCTCTCTCTCTCTCTCTCTCTCTCTCTCTCTCTCTCTCACACACACACACAACACACCACACACGACAGCAACACACCAAACAACAAAGTGGCATGCAAACACACACCAAAGTGGCATACACAACACACACACACACACACACACACACACACACACACACACACACACACACACACACACACACACACACACACACACACACACACACACACAAACACACCAAAGTCATGAAACACACACCAAAGTGGCATACACAACACCACCACACACACACACACACACACACACACACACACACACACACACACACACACACACACACACACACACACACACACACACACACCGTCGCACTGACACACACATACCGACGCGCGCGTGCACACCAACACATACTCTCTCTCTCTCTCTCTCTCTCTCTCTCTCTCTCTCTCTCTCTCTCTCTCTCTCTCTCTCTCTCTCTCTCTCTCTCACCACCACAACACACACACACACACACACACACACACACACACACACACACACACACACACACACACACACCGCTGGCCTACATCCGTCATCTTTCCACTGTCCATGCCGTCAGGTCATGATTCTTACCGATGCTCTCCCAGCCCGTCTCCAACGACACGACACGTTTTACTGTCGTCGCTATCGTAGTATAAGATGCTACGGGGTATCTCCTAACACCGTCTCGCTTGCAGCCGCCTGCAGTGATGGAGGAGAGATGCCAGAGGCACCTGACACAGACCAATAATCTTTTACTGCTTCGTCTGGCACTCACAATGCAATATATTTCACTGCACGCCGTAAGGCTGTCACTTCCAGCTAGTTAACCTACTGAACCTTCTCAATATCTTCATGGAGGCTGTCTCTGGTGTCTTGCTGCTTTTACGTGATCCGTATTTCGTGTCTGAAGCTGAGAGTCACCTGCTGCAATGACATTCTGTATATATGACGGTTACTGTTATCAGTTTCCGCTTCGCGTGTCGTCTGTCACTCCAGTACCCACCTAACTCATTGTGCCAGGTAGTTGTTGCTGTTCTTGTTGCTGTTGCTGCTGTTTACTCGTAGGTTGTGAGTGACTTTATGTCTCGGGGTCTTCCGGTTCTGAGACTGCAGCGACTTGCTCTGGGCCACCAGACATCCACTACAGCTTTTCCACCAGACATCCACTACAGTGATTTGCTTTTCCACCAGACATCCACTACAGTGATTTGCTTTTCCACCAGACATCCACTACAGTGATTTGCTTTGCCACCAGACATCCACTACAGTGATTTGCTTTGCCCACCAGACATCCACTACAGTGATTTGCTTTGCCACCAGACATCCACTACAGTGATTTGCTTTGCCACCAGACATCCACTACAGTGATTTGCTTTGCCCACCAGACATCCACTACAGTGATTTGCTTTGCCACCAGACATCCACTACAGTGATTTGCTTTGCCACCAGACACACTACAGTGATTTGCTTTGCCACCAGACATCCACTACAGTGATTTGCTTTTGCCACTAGACATCCACTACAGTGATTTGCTTTCCACCAGACACACTACAGTGATTTGCTTTGCCACCAGACATGCACTACAATGATTTGCTTTTGCCACTAGACATCCACTACAGTGATTTGCTTTGCCACCAGACACACTACAGTGATTTGCTTTACTATCAGACATACACTTCAGTGATTTAGTTTGCCACTAGACATACTACAGTGATCTGTTCTGCCACCAGATATACCGCAGTGATCTGTTCTGCCACTAGACATACTACAGTGATCTGTTCTGCCACCAGACATACTACAATGATATGTTGTCACATGACATACTACAATGATCTGTTCTGTCACATGACATACTGCAATGATCTGTTCTGTCACGTGACATACTGCAGTGATTAGTACTGTGGACACACTAAACATGCGATCTGCCATGTCGCCCGACTTTTTCTTAACGCTGTCTCGGTGTGTATGTGTGTGTGTGTGTGTGTGTGTGTGTGTGTGTGTGTGTGTGTGTGTGTGGTGTGTGTGTGTGTGTGTGTGTGTTTATATTAATCAATATGAACAACACTGCTATAATCTTCCTGCCTTGGATTGGAGTTTCCGTCGTGAAAATGACAGGGCAACAGGACAGCCAGCCTAGAGACACTACGAAAGCCTCCTCTGGTCCTTACCGCTATACGGAGACTGCATGGATACTACTGGCTCGTCTGACGGTCCAGAATCGTCGTAATAAGTCTGTGTGTGCGCGCGTGCAGTACGTGTGTATGTGTGGACAGAAAGTCCGACGCTCAGAAAAGATGGCTTCATCCAATTCCATTGGGAGAAACCGACTAGTAAGCCACTGGAAAGGCAGTTGACGAAAACTAGTTTTCTAATGGGTCTGTTTCTTGATTGCAAGAACCTGCCAGCTATAACGTACACTCCGATCACTTCCATTGCATCAGGGGGAAACCCGGGACGCCTCCTAGAATGATTTATGATTTCTTTTTTTTTTCCTTCTTTTTTAATGTGTGCCTGATGAAAGACGAACATTGATATGAGTGATGTTACGTGCCTGTGCGAGATCATGCAAATGTCTTCTTCTGCTTGACCCTGAGGTCATAAGGGGGCATAAACCTGGCGCGAAGCAGCGACATCTAGCGGATGAGGTCGTCTCAAGTTATGACGGGTGGCAGGGTTGCAGATTACCACCCCTTTGGTGTGGCTCTGTTAACGCTGTGCAGAGCGTGCAGTGGTGATGTCACGGTAACGTGCCGACGCTGACGCAACATGGACACAGAATGATGTTTATGTGAGAACTCCTGCTTCACCTCTGTGCACTGATGTTATCTCTGGGTAGAGTTCCAGTCTGTATGACCGTCCTGACATTGTCTGTGAGTAAAGTCCCAGTCTGTGTGACCGTCCTGACGTTGTCTTTAGGAAGAGCTTCAGTCTGCGTGACCTTACTGACGTTGTCTTTGGGTAGAGCTTCAGTCTGTGTGACCTTACTGACGTTGTCTTTGGGTAGAGCTTCAGTCTGTGTGACCTTACTGACGTTGTCTTTGGGTAGAGCTTCAGTCTGTGTGACCTTACTGACGTTGTCTTTGGGAAGAGCTCCAGTCTGTGTGACCTTACTGGTGATGTCTTTGGGTAGAGCTCCAGTCTGTGTGACCGTACTGACGTTGTCTTTAGGTAGAGCTTCAGTCTGTGTGACCTTACTGACGTTGTCTTTAGGTAGAGCTTCAGTCTGTGTGACCTTACTGACGTTGTCTGTGGGTAGAGCTCCAATCTGTGTGACCTTACTGACCTTGTCTTTGGGTAGAGCTTCAGTCTGTGTGACCTTACTGACGTTGTCTGTGGGTAGAGCTCCAGTCTGTGTGACCTTACTGACGTCTGTGTGACATTACTGACGCTGTCTGTGGGTAGAGCTCCAGTCTGTGTGACCCTAGTGACGTCTGTGTGATCTTACTGACGTTGTCTGTGGGTAGACCTTCAATCTGTGTGACCTTACTGACGTTGTCTGTGGGTAGAGCTCCAGTCTGTGTGACCCTAGTGACGTCTGTGTGACCCGAGTGACGCTGTATGTGGGTAGAGTTCTAATCTGTGTGACCTTACTGACGCTATGAGTAGAGTTCCAGTCTGAGTGACCCTAGTGACGCTGTGGGTAAAGTTCCAGTCTGTGAGACCCTTTTGACACTGTCTGTGGGTATAGAGTTCCAGTCTTTGTGGCCCTAGTGACGTTGTGTGACTCTAGTGACGCTGTCTGCGGGTAGAGTTCCAGTTTTTGTGGCCTTAGTGGCGTTGTCTGTGTGATCCTAGTGACGCTGTCTGTGGGCAGAGTTCCTGTCTATGTTACACTAGAGATGTTACCTGTGTGTAGAGTTCCCGTCCGATTGACCCTTCTGTACTGACAATGTCTTACTCACTCACTACCCCGCCCTCTCTCGTTCAGGGTTCGAGCACCGAGAAAGCCAGCCCGTGGTTCGGGCCTCACGATGTATTAACAATGGGCCAGTGCTACACGAACGCTTCTACAGCGCATAATCCAGTGAAAACCTACACTAGGCACTGTGCAACGATACACTGTGAAAAAGCACTGCAACCTCACACCCACAAGTCAGACCGGCCACGTCTAAACTCCGTGCAGCTCCAACAGTCATTCCATCAAACGCATCCACAGAACTTCCACCTCCAGAGTAACTCCCAGACAACCGGTCCCAAACTGGTATCGCACAGCAGAGGTGGGCTGATGGTAAAGGATCTGTCGCCGTTGACTGGACTGGAATCCCATCGCCCTC
>JABMCL010001305.1:957500-1012500 GCA_018857735.1 Alviniconcha marisindica
TTTGGGTGTTGTTTTGTTGGTGCAAATGGGTGTATACCTTTAACTATGCTAGTTGATGTATGTCAGTGTTGTTGTTGTTTGCGTATGTTTGTATGCTTACCGCTTTCCAGACACTTTCCTTGCTGTAAAACTTGGTGAATAAAGAATCTGAATCTGAATCTGAATGGTTACTGCCAGGCTTTCAAGCAGTCCCTTGAACCTGCGGGCTAACGGAGAAGGGGTGTGTTACACGAAGGCCTTGAGCAAGACAGTCTTTTGTTTCCAGTATTATACAGATCGGACCATGGCAGTTTCAAACATCGCTTTCAGTACTGAACCACACATGCACTGCTTCAGCTATAAACGTGTACATAATTACATATATATATTGTTTTATACGCAACGGAGCCTCTTAGAGCCTTCCTTTTCCTGTAACAATTGCAACCAGTTTGCACTTGCGCCAAAGGATACACCGCCTCAGCTGAAATTTGGTTGTCGGCTAATCGCCCCCCCCCCCCCCCCCCCCCCCCCCCCCCCCCCCCCCTGCCCGCCACCCACCCTCCCACCAACCACGCGTCTTCCAGCAGAACCGAATCTCTCTCGTCACGTTCAGATCGAGAGCGGGCGCCATTACGGAGCACAACGGATTCCATCCAGATGTAGAGTTCACGTCAGACTCAAAAGCCTTTCTCAGCAAAGTCGTATGGAATGCGGTCTTGACAGGGAAGGCGCTTGCGATAGTGACAGGTAAAGATACAGGTAGGTGACGTGACGGTGCCGGACAACACACCGACGAAAAGCTTGTGACAAGTCTCAGGTAGGTAACGTGACGTGTGTGAAAGTCAACACGCTGGTGAGTCTTGTGACAAGTCAGATGGAGGTAACGTGACGTTTGTCTGACAACGCACTGGTGAAAGTCTTATTTAACGTGACGGGTGTCTGACTGGTGAAAGTCGTGTGGCAAGTCAGTAGGTAACTTGACGGGTGTCTGACAACACACTGGTGAAAGTCTTGTTTAACGTGACGGGTGTCTGACAACGCACTGGCGAGAGTTGTTTAACGTGATGGGTGTCTGACAACACACTGGTGAAAGTCTTGTGACAAGTCATAGGTAGGTAACGTGACGAGTGCCTGACAATATATTGGTGAAAGTATTGTGACGAATATCACAGGTAGGTGACGTGACAAATTAAAACACACACACACACACGCACGCACGCACGCACGCACGCACGCACCACACACACACACACACACACACACGCGCGCGCGCGCGCGTTTGACTGGGCGTTGAATGTCAACGATCAGTCATTGCTATGTTTTGGTCCCGGAGTTTGGGGTTAAAGGGCTGTTGACAGGTGGGTGGGCGGAATGTGTCAGTGTATACAGGTGATCAGTTCACTGCGTAGAGAATTTCGTCCACCCCCCCCCCCCCCCCCCCCAACACCCCACCCCACGCTACACCTTACAGTTTTACTGGATGCTCTCTGTACTCTGGAATATTTGTTGTCTTTTGCCTATACGCCTATACATAAAAAATAAAATAAAATAAAGTGGGTAGGGATGAGTCAAAAATATTAATAAAATGAAGTAAGATGAAATAGCAGAGGAGTAAGTAAATAACTCGCTGTTTTACGCCCCGTCAACCAGTACGGTTATATCAGGGCGAAATAGCAAAATAAGAAAAAGTAAACAAACAGCGCCGAGTGAAAAGGTGTCACTTAGCAAACATATTATCACTTTTGTTGTTCTTGTCGTTGCTTTCTGCCCACAGCCTACCTAGAATTATCTCAAATCAACCCAAACACGCGAGCATTTTTGTTTGTTGCTAGAATGCACATCTCGGGTGTCCGCTTGTTTGCCTTAGGATCACGGTACGCCCCCAGACACCGCTCCAGCGGAGATCTCTACTGGCAATGTAGATTCGTTCTATTCCTTGGGGCCGCCTGCTAACTCTCTGCTGGAAGAAATGCTTTCTTTGCCATTCTATTCACCAGCAGAAAAATCAGTTGGAGAGGAGGAAAGAGAGGGAAGGAAGCGAGATTGGAGAGAGACGGTGGGGAGAGAGAGAGAGAGAGAGAGAGAGAGAGAGAGAGAGAGAGAGAGAGAGAGAGAGAGAGAGAGAGAGACAGGCAGGCAGGCAGGCAGACAGACAGGCAGGCAGACAGACAGACAGAGACAGAGACAGAGACAGACAAACAGAGAGAGAGAGAGAGAGGCAGACAGACAGAGAGAGACAGAGAGAGGCAGATAGGCAGACAGAGAGGGAAGGAGAACGCGAGGGTGGAGAGAGAGAGAGAGAGAGGGAGACAGAGAGACAGAGAGAGACACAGACAGACAGACAGAGAACACAGACATACAGAGACAAAGAAAGAGTGAGACAGACATACAGAGAAGCAGAATGCGAGGGAGAGGAGAGCTAGAGACAGAGAGGCAGAGACAAAGAGGGAGAGAGAGTGAGACGGACAGACTGACAAACAGGAACAGAGGGAGGGAGAGCGCGCGCGCGAGAGAGAGAGAGAGAGTGGGCGTGGGGGAGGGGTGGTTACCAGATCGCAGACCAGATCTCAAACTTGATACGCTGCACATTTCCCTGTGGAACGGCACCATAGGAGTGGGACGTGGCTGGCCGGTAATCCTTCCGAATCCTTCGCACCTAAACGTCCCGGGCAACTTGGTACAGCTCCGTCACAGCCACCAGCTAGCGGGTAGGGGGCAAACAGTGCTGCGGGGGGGGGGGGGGGAACTCAGATGGAGAGAGACACTGGGGAAGACAGGCTCACATCGAGACAGACACTGAGAGACACCGAGACAGACAGTGAGAGACACCGAGACAGACACTGAGACACCGAGACAGACACTGAGACACCGAGACAGACACTGAGAGACACCGTGACAGACACTGAAGACACCGACACAGTGAGAGACACGAGACAGTCACCGAGACATACGCTGAGACACCGAGACAGACTGAGAGACACCGAGAGACCGAGACAGACCTCGAGAGACACCCGAAACAGACATTGTGAGACACCGAGACAGACACTGTGAAACACCGTGACAGACATTGAGAAACATCGAGACAAGCACTGAACCAGACACTTCTTATAGGCACAGAGACAGACAGACACTGAGACAGACGAACGGACATGCGAACAGAGCGTTAACAAAAGTGATACAACAGCACGAACGGACACAGCTACCGAGCCCTGGGGTGGGGACAGACAGACAGACAGACAGACAGGGGCCAGGAAACTGGTGGAACGGCGGCTGAGCTCGTGCACACAAACCAGAGCAGACGCTCACAGCCTCTTTGTCCACGACCCGTCAATCTCTTCAGCCAGACACGGTGAGGGACTGAGTTTCTCCGTGGAACTGGGCGTAAAACACCATCTGTATCTATCTCTCCATGGAGCGCTGACGGTCTGAAGGCCTGCCGGCTGAAATTCAACTCGAGAGTCTGACGAATGCTTCTCGTACTGACTGACCTCAATCCTGTTGTCGTAAGTTATTAATCCACAAGGAAGAAGTCGCTCTTCGGCTGGCTCAGATGCTTATTATTCGAACTGACTGACCCGAATGCTGTTGTCATACGTATTCTTAGTCCACAAAGAAGAAGTCTCTCAGACCCCTGGTGACTGCTCCAAGGCGCCTCAAAGAACGATTGGTGCGAACTTCTCGGTCACGCCGATTCCCGGGGATAGTGGGGGTGGGGGTGGGGGCTATCATGCTGCCTTTCTGGCAGCGACACACGGCACACACACAACCACGGTAACAACGCTGGCGCCGTAGCCAGGAAACCCTAACCCGCGTAATAGCTGATTTCATCGTGTCGATGACTTTGATACACTCCCAACTTGGCAACGTGTCTTCATCTCCAGCCGCGAAAAAAAAAAGAGCAAAAAAAAAAAAAAAGAAGAAAAAAAGCAGAAAAACAAAACAAACAAAACGAGTCTTGGATAAAACCAGGCCATCTCTGATCTGGCGAGTTCCTCTCCACCGCTCGGTGGCCAATGATATACTACGTCGGACAGAGCTGGCAGAACATGCATACCTGTGTCTATTTTTGCTGCGAGCAGACTAAATACACAGCCGACTTCCATTAGCAAACTGGTGTGTGATTGGGGCAGTGATGTCTAGCATCGGATGGATTTCTAGCATTTTCGAATTTTATTTGATGCGATTTTACCGTTCCACAGTGGGGTAACGCGGATGCAGAAATTTAAGACCGCAAGAGTGTTCCCTCTTTTAGGAGATGAAAGCTGAAGTTGCTTCGCACCAGCGAGGTCGCCATCTGGTGGTGGCTGACTGTCTCTTCGGTCTTTGCGGGTCAAAGTTTGCTCTGGTTCTTAATGTCCTCGGATGTCATTCAACATCGTATAATTAGGAACAAGATTTTTAAAAAATAAAAAATAAAAAATAATAATCAACAAGATACGCAAAGCTCTTAAACATATAATTTGTATTTGTTTTTGTTTTTAAATGGGGTACTCGCGGCCGCGTTTTCCCGACGTTCAAACGTCTACTTAAGAAAAGAAAAAAGATTTTTTATTTTATTTTTTTAAACGGAACGAGAAATCGAGTGAAGAAGCGCGGTGTAGGTTTCTAATTCCATCCCTATCGACAAGGCCCGTGTTGTTTCTCCGCCTCCGTTGCCCGTAAGCTCCAAAAAGAGTAGTTTGGTGTCCCCGAGCACTGCAGTACCGTCTGCAGGCATAATCACGCTCACGACGTCCGTGCAGGACACAGACCAGTTGTGGTCCAGCGGTGACTGAAGCGTCTTTGGCGAGACTGAGAACTAGACTTTAACACCTTCAGCGGGTGGAGAACGCAGACATCTGGATTCTGATTGAGGCGGATAGATCTAGAAATCACAGGCTTGGTGTCAATCACACACGTTCCGTGTCTCTCCAATACCCTAGAATATTTCTTACAAAACACACGCTCAGTGTCTCTCCAATACCCTAGAATTTCTTTAAAATGACACACGCTCCGTGTCTCTCCAATACCCCAGAATATTTCTTAAAAATCACACACGCTCAGTGTCTCTCCAATACCCTAGAATTTCTTAAAAATGACACCATCTCCATGTCTCTCCAATACCCTAGAATATTTCTTAAAAATCACACACGCTCAGTGTCTCTCCAATACCCTAGAATTTCTTAAAAATCACACACGCTCAGTGTCTCTCCAATACCCTAGAATTTCTTAAAAATCACATACGCTCGGTCTCTCTCCAATACCCTAGAATATTTCTAAAAAAATCGCACACGCTTGGTGTCTCTCCAATACCCTAGAATATTTCCTAAAAATCACACACGCTCGGTGTCTCTCCAATACCCTAAAAAGAATATTTATTAAGTCGCAACTGATTAATAACTGTCGCAGACAGGCACACACGCACACTTCACCTAACGTGGGCACACTGATACACACACACACACACAAATTTCACACAATGTGGGCAAACTGACAAGGCAGTCTCGTTCTTCACAGTTTATTATATAGTCTTTCAAACGTCCATACACGTACACTTATGTACTAACTCAAAACACAGACACCAAATACACACACAGAGAATTTTCTGATGAAGACCAAAACAATTCATGTGCCAATCAACAACGTCGTTAAATCCAACAATTTATTAATTCTATCCCTCGCTCAATTATGCCCATGATGCAATGATCAAAATGTGTACCAAAACAAGACAAAAATGTGCTGATGAATAATAGGTGGATACATTATAATAAACAGGTGGGATAGTCACAAAATGAATAAATGAAAAACGGACTCCTCAACAACAAAATGGCCCACACTATGAAATCAAAGAACAGAACATGGAAGCCATAAAAAAAAAAATGAGAGAGAGAGAGAGAGAGAGAGAGAGAGAGAGAGAGAGAGAGAGAGAGAGAGAGAGAGAGAGAGAGAGAGAGAGAGAGAGAGAGAGTGGACCAATGAGTGTAACGTCTGTGAGAAATGTACAAAACAGCCACAGAAAGGACGTCACAGTCCACTACGGAACTGGGGTCCTACGAAAGGCAGGCAGGCAGACCAACAGCCAGAGTTCCGGGGTCCAGAGCAAGCCAGCAGTCCTCCCTTCCAGTGCCAGAGTTGCCTGCCATCTTGGGGTGAGCCAGTCTGCAGCACCGACAAGAGGACAAGCCTCGGGACATGCATGCTCCGTTCTCACGGTCACAAATCGTGTGGCTGTATGCCGTAAGAAGTGGACCACCCAATCTGCTGCGACATCATAGTTTAACTGACTCGTGAGAAAAAACGGAAATAAATACACCACTGAATTATGTTACAAAATTCTGTACAATTAATTACATTATGTAGACCTCTTGCCTTTTTAAACTCAAGCGCTTGACATGTAAATCCAAGCACCGCTAAGATTGCACTGCTTCATCAGAGCTCTGCTACACAAGCTGTTCCCGCTCTTCCTTTATTCATTCAAATATTTGAATATATTTAACTACAGAATCTTGGAATACCATGGCAGTCTATTACCCAAGGCTATAACGGTTAACATTTGTTATGTATTATATATATATCTAATTCCATTCCTATATGTACTCGTAGTATAGTAACTCCAAACCAGTGACCTACGGTTATCACCACCCCAGACAACTCACAGTTTTGAAAACCACAGAGTATCACACATAACACATTCCCATTTTCACCAAAATTCATGTGTACACGTCTCCAGCGTTGGCGTATCACACGGAACATTATTTCGCAACCCTCCCCGTCACTCCCGGCATTTCCATGCAAATGACGCATTAGGCAAGACGCTCGCGTCACACCTGATTTCCTCTGATTTGCATACTACGCAAGACGTCATTCGCGTTTCACCGATTATCATGCAGCCGACGTTAGTACCATGCAAACGTCATTCTCATGTTCACCGACTTCTCATGAAGTGTCGTATCACGCGCGTCATTTTCACCGATTTCATGCAGGTGACGAACTACGCGTGAGGTCATTCCCATTTTCACCGATGTCATACAAGGAAAAATGACGTCACTCCCATTTTTACCCATATCATACAAGGAAAGAACAATCACGTCACCCCCATTTTCACCGATATCATACAAGGAAAGAACAATGACGCCACTCCCATTTTCACCGTTACAGATCAACAACAACAAAAACGGAAAGAAGAAAAGGGACACAGCTGAATCTGTAGGTGCAGCAATCGTACATGTGTGACTACGGCATAGCACGCCACGCACAGGAAAGGCTGGACAATCATAAATAGGGCAGAGCCAATGTACAGGCGGCAACGGCTGGCAAGCTGTGGGAAACGAGACGACTGGAACACAACGAAGCGGAGTCTGCAGTCAGTGGCGAACCGCGCACTACCCACTGCATCAACGTTCAGCTGTGCACAGCCAGGAAAGGTCGGAGGGAGGGGCGTGGGCGACTCCCCATCATAAATCCATCCACATGCTACACAAGCCGTATTTACACATTATCATTAGATCGGCCACATCTATAAACAGAATATATAATACATGTTAAAAAATAAATTTAAAAAAGGGCCATAAACACATACTTAAAAAATACAAAACAGCAACGCAAGAACATTATTTAATAATAAATAACATTATTACCATCTTAATCAAACAGAAACAGGCGGGGCAGGGGCACCATCATAACGATAACATTTTCAGTAAACGAGGAAAGAACGGCATTCTTCGGGAACGAATATTAACAATACAAATAACGACTTCTCATCGTAAAACAACAACGGACAAGGGTACGAGGGGAGGAGATGCGAGAGATTCGCGTAAATTTTTTTATTATTATTTTTTTTCACTTCATTGCCATTAAGCATACGAATGTCGTTTGGGAACTTCAACCAAATGTAGTTAAACTGAATTTAAAAAAACATACTTCAGAAAATGAGGCATTGCACAGAGAGAGAGAGAGAGAGAGAGAGAGAGAGAGAGAGAGAGAGAGAGAGAGAGAGAGGGGGGGGGGGGGGGGGGTCGACGGAGGGAAATTAATTTTAACAGTAAGAAATCCCACAAACCTCCCGTCTGAATATACCACAAAACTAAGGTTTTGCAGGCTTGCACACTCAACGACAGTCTCCAACAGTTTTGCAAACAGTGAACTCGGGCAAAGGGGAAGAGGGGGCGCGGTTAGTGCACAGGGGAGGGGAGGGGGGGGGGGGGGGGGGGGGGGGGGGGGGGGGTGACAGTCAGTCACTTGCTAGATCGTTCCGCTGGCAGTACGGTGCTGCCATTCCAGCAGACCGCTTCCAGTGCACGCTTTGCTCGGTCACCGAACAGAAACAAGGTAGTGGGACACCGTCACTGAGAAAGGCAATTTCAAATGAATATATATAGAATAAAATATATATATATATATATGTTCACAGCTTTCTCTAAGCTACAATACCTGCCGCCTCCACACTGTGTCATGTAAAAAATAATCACAGTGTTTGTGTGTGAGTGTCAGTGCATGTACTTTTTTCTTTTCTTTTTTAACTTGTTGATGTATCACGGCTGATGCCAAACTTCAACTGTCTTACCGGACAGGACATCTCTTGTTCATGATGAAGCAAAGCACTAAGCATAACACAACTTCTTGCCAGAGATTCCAAACAAATAACAGTGGCATAAAAAACCAAACAAATCAGTGATACAATTAATAACTACAGCATAATTTATGTAAACTAATATACACATGTACACTTCAACTCAAGACACGCACCACAGTGATTCCTGAGAAACCCAATGAAAACAAACTAAAACTTTACAAGTACTTTATGCATGCATACACCTCCGTTATTTTTCTAAAGTTTCCTTTACATAGCAAACCAGAGAAACACAGTTTGAACGGAACTCACTTAAACTGTAAAGTTGGATCAAATTTGAGACAAATCATATGATTGGCCTCGGGCTTGCTAAACCCACAAGCATGGACAAATGAATCCTTCCACTTCAACACTGAACTTTTCTGTTCAGTTTTGGTACATGATCCTGTTAATTAAAGCCTGTGATTTGGTGACTTGCGTCAGTTGTTTTATGAAGAAACCATACACATTTTTTACTGTGGGAGTGACAAGACTTTAATGCTTTAAAAAAAAGGAAAAAAAAAAACCCCAGTAATTATACACATCTCTGCAATTTGGCGAGTTGTTCGGTGAAACATGATCATCTGAATTTTGGTTTTCTGTCTGTTTCCTAACAAATGAAACACTGAAAACTATATGCAGTAGCAAGAACAGAGTTGTTTTTCTTTTCTGTTCTGCTTTCTCATTTTCTTACAGATGAAAATTAATGCAGGAAAACCTTCACCCACGAATACAGCCATTTTTACTCAACTTTAACAGAAGCCATTTCTGGGTCGATTTTCACATTTCAAATGCTTACTTGCTAATATCCCATTTTTATTACAAACATTCCTGTACTTAACCTGTACAGTCAACAAAATCCTGGACGAATGCTTCAAACAAGAAGAAACCACAGAACAACAGTAGCTGTTCAATCACAACAATTCTTCCCAACAAGACACAGACTTGCTTCTGACAACATGAAAAGAAAGTTTAGCCTTTGATCACACTGCTGAAATCAGTCCTTCTATCTGTGTTATTTACAATTCTGACACAGTACATCAAACTATACAAGATATATTTTAGCCTGAAAAAAAGAAGACAGCATTCACAGAAAGGACGTTGATGTGCAAACTACAGTGGAAAGATCTGAACAGTGGCAGGAAATCAAAACAAAAGAACTGGAAAATGGGTGGGGGGTGGGGCTGTTTCATAAGACATTACTGTTTTACAGTCAAAAGTATTTTACATTTTGTACACCTGCAAAAAACCATGGTAAGAAACTAGATTAATGAAAATTGGGATTAGCAACTGGAAATTATTCAAAAGGTGGGAATAGGTGTTCAAAACAACAAAGAAACCAAGCAAATGAAATAACAAGCAAACAAAACAACGTTTGGCCCAACTCCTTTTTAAAGTAATTCTCACAATGGTTGTGTAAAGAGATAGGGTGGTGGGGTACACAGACATAGTCAGATACCCTGGGTAAAAGGCCCTAAGCCTTCATGTTCTTAAATGATAAAGCCGACTATCATCACCAATTATCTCGAATAATAATAATAATGCTGCCTACATAACTTCCTCACAGAAAACTGGAGAAATCAAAGGTTTGATCGTCATATTTTATTTCTGCAGTTTATCAGATGGCTGATGATGTGAAACAGGTCAATGTTCATTATGAAAAAAGGAGGAAAAGAAGGCAAGTTTAACCTTAAATGTTCATCTCATCCTCATCCACAACCTGCCTCAATGTCTTTGTGTGACCTCTGAAGACCCCTGAAACTATTGAACCTCAAACCCCTCTCAGTACACATACGTAATGACAAAATCAATGCCTTTCCAAACTTCACTCTCTTTTTAATGCCTGAAGAGGGGAAAGCTGAAGCAACAGGGCAGACACCTGTGCACGTGCGTGGGCGGTGGCTTCCCTCATGGTTGTGGGTCAGGGTGGTCAGGTAACCGGCCTACAAGGGACCCTGCGCAAGCTTGGAATGGCTGGCACATGCAGAACTATTGCAAGCCGCTCATGAGCAAATCGTCACTTCACACTATCTGAAGAGGTTTGTGAACACCATGATACCTCCAGCGGTTCGTGGCCATTGTCACACTTCATGATACTAGAGATGTTTGAACAGTCTCCCTGATGACCTGTACCTCAAAAGGATTGTGGTCATAAGCACAAATCATGAAAACTCATGAGGTACATTTACATTCTGTCAGTTCATGATAGCAAAAAGGTTTGTGGACATGGTTGCAGTTCCTGCTTTTTGAGTGGCCAATCAACACTGTCACCACATGCTACCTTGAAGTTCATGGCATTGTTCAGTTCCTATTTCATCACCCAACTCTTGGGGATGGCACAGCACCACCATTCTTACCTAATGAAGCTTGGTGTTAATACTGTAAAGAACAGACCCTTGCTCCCCTTTGTTCATGACTTACTATCATTGCAGTGTCTTGATCATGCATGTGTGTACCATTTGAACAAGACCCCTAGCTATCACATCCACCCCTGTGTTGATCATGCTCGTGTGCACCACTTTTGCAGACGTGGGTCCAGGCATAGTACAAACTGAAATGGCTGATGTGAGCTGTGCAATGTGCTGCCTAGGTACAGAACAGTAACACTGTAATAGCACCCAGTTTTGCACACCACTAGCAACAGTGAGATTCCCTTTCTGTGTCAATCTTACATCAGTGAACGAAAACAACATCCTCAAGGGATGAGGGTTGTGCATCAATCTCTTTGCAGAACTTTCTCCCCTCTATCATCATTTACAGAATAATGTCTTGCATGTATTTCTCACAGCACAGCATCTAACAACACATTTCTAAGCCTGTGCTGTTACCACACCTCTCCATCAATATCAATAAAACCACATCTCTCCATCTGGAAATATATCATGAGCAACATATTCTAGACCGGACACAATTCACAGAATCTGACCTCTTCGTCAATTTAACACAGAATTTGGTCTTTTCAGCACTGTTCACAGACTCCAATCTGTTCACCGCTGCTGGCAGAATCCTCTCTCTCCACCACTGTTCACAGACTCCAATCTGTTCATTGCTGCTGGCAGAATCCTCTCTCTCCACCGCTGTTCACAGACTCCAATCTGTTCATTGCTGCTGGCAGAATCCTCTCTCTCCACCACTGTTCACAGATTCCAATCTGTTCATTGCTGCTGGCAGAATCCTCTCTCTCCACCACTGTTCACAGACTGGGAGCCAAGACCTGCTGCCGGAGAGTGACACCCGAAACACTTCAAGTGGAAACATCAACTGACAGATGAGATATCCCGTCTCTGGTTCTAGTTCTCTATCTTCAAGACTGTCACTAGCTCTTCTGCAATGCAGTTCAGTTCCTTGTGTTCTGATTTTCTCTATCTTTTCCGCCTGGTTCATCTTTGGAACATCCACTCAAATGTCCAAAATGACAACGGGAACCAAAACACCTGTGGACATGCCCCAACACTGAACAAAACATCACAGTTAATCCAACACCCTCCCCAGTTCGGAGATAAAAAAAGAACATAAGGGATCTACCTCATGCTGAGCTCAACAAAGAATTTCTGTGAAACACACTGCCAGCAACAGTCATCCGAGCTGGAGTAGCCAGAGATGCTCAGTCCTCAAACCGGGAAATATTCTGCTTTCAGAGCTGGAGACAGCCAGTCTTTGCAGCTGACTGGCAGGAAACACTCAGTCTTCTGAGCTGGAGTCGCCAGAGAGTGGGTTGGGTTCTCCATTGACCTTGCAGCGGTGGATGATGGCCTTCTCGTAGGCTTTCTGCACGGCCTTGCGCACGTTGGGCTTTTTGTTCTCCATCAGCTTGGCCTTGTCCAGGTCTGAGTTCACACCCAGTGGCTCCAGCTTCTGCCGAGGCAACCACTGCCTGCAAAACACAGTGTGGTTTGTTACTGATTAATTGCCATGGGGAGAGAAAGATGCAAATCTGTGTACCCAGTTACTTGTTAAACATATGGTTTCTGCTGACCTCAAAGTTCTTGGTTTTAACTGATGCAGTCATATCATACCAATTTGACTAGTTTCAGAGTGTACACTGTGGTCTGTTCTGTGGTGTAATTCATGTGACTGACAGCTGAGAAAAAAATCAATAAAAAAAAATCTCCACATGAATGACTACGACTACCCTTCAAGAGTATCAGGGTAACTATTATCCCATCCCCCCCTACCCCCGAATATAACACAAGTGTTAAATGCTGAAAACAGTTACAACAAATGAACAGGACAGTCCAATGGCACATTTGGGAAACTCAGGAAAGCCAGCAAATACGGGACAAGCAAACTATTCAAGACACTTATTAGACCCCAAAGTTGGTGGAATGTGTGGTGAGGAATGCTGTCCATGTGGCACTGGCAGTAGCAAACACATGCACATATCACGATTTTATATTATAACAGATTGGTTAACACACAGACTCCAAGCTGCTGCAGACTAAACCAGTGTTTTATGACCTCAAGACGCGCCACACAGCAGGCCCCCTTGGCATCCAGGAAAAACTAACATCCAGGCCTCTTCTCTCTCTTCCTGTGTCTTGCAGGCTTGAACTACGGTCCATGGATGTAAATACTAGTAATGGTACTTCAAGGGGTCAGCAGTGGCTTCTGATATAGACTGCAATTGTCTGCACAATTTGAGGTTCCCCACAAAGCGGCCCATCACCATCACCATACACATTTCTCAATTTATGCCACTGTTTCAGTGCCAAAAGCTAGAATTAGAAAGCAGGCCAAATGGGTCAGCTGGAGGAAAATTATCCAATTACCTACCTGCTTTGCTCCTCAAGGAAGTGAATGAGGGGGTGGGCCACTGACAACTGCGGGGATGGCTATGTGAATATATTTTTCTTCACATAATTAAGGACAGGTACAAAGTTAGGGATGCAGACAGCAGGCAAGTCAGTCAGTTCAATACACTGATCTACTTCACCAAAACCCTATGGTAAAAGGAAGTGCATGTGACTCTGTGTGTTGGGAGGAAGGGGGGGGGGGGGGGGGGGGTGAGAGAGAGAGAGAGAGAGAGAGAGTGCAGAACTAAGGGCAAATAGAAACAGAAGTGGGTACCCCACTAGGCACCACTTACAGCGACTGTGAGGGCAGAGCAGTCAGATGACTGCTGCAGATGGGCCACCCTGCCTATTGCCTGCCTGAACCAGACTGAGAAGTGGCCCCAAACACCTGAATAAGACCTATTATACTATGCAGTCATCTGACTCACAGGTATAGGACAGTGACCCTCAATGCCGTACATTTACTTGACAGACTTTTAACAACAAGAGTGGACCCCATTACCACACAGTCACCTGATTCAGATATGTGGTCACCTGATTGACCCAGACAGTGAACCGACTATTAACACCTCACACAGTCACCTGACTGACCCAGACTGTGAACTGACCATTAACACCTCACACAGTCACCTGACTGACCCAGACTGTGAACTGACCATTAACACCTCACACAGTCACCTGACTGACCCAGACTGTGAACTGACCATTAACACCTCACACAGTCACCTGACTGACCCAGACTGTGAACTGACCATTAACACCTCACACAGTCACCTGACTGACCCAGATGTGAACTGTTTGTCAGACTGACCCAATTGAATGACCCTTCCCCACACAGTCACCTGACTGACCCAAGGACTATTCATCACAGTCAGTGACCCAGATCAATTATTCTCACACAGTCACCTGATGACCCGACTACGTGCCCCAAATTCCACACATAGCTATGTGCACTGTGCCATTCACCATCCCCCCACTGCTGTAAGCAGCAGACCTGTGACCACCTGTTCCAGCATTTTAGAAGAAGCAGTAAAAGAACAAAGAAAGAGAGAAAAATCTGGGGGGGAAATCAAAGCATTATTAACAAATAGTGGTGAGACTTCTAAGCCGTGCTTTCAATGATATAATTTAAACTGGTAAGGAATCTTCTGCTACAGATGTATGTATATTAATGTAAGTTACAAACAGTTCTGAGCCCTATCACATTTCAGAGGTGAAGGTTGAGAAAGCACTATGGATTTCATTCTGACTCTTCCTAAGTCACAAAGAACCTGGGACCCCCCCCCCCCCCCCCCCCCCCCCCCCCCCCCATCATGAAATACACAAATTCAAAATAGCAGCCCACCAATTTCTTAAATCAACCTAAAGACATGAAGTCTGACCATACATGCACACCCCAACACCCCACACAAACTTTTGTACTGACAGTAATGAAGCAATAAGCCAAGCCAACCCCCCCCCCCCCCCCTCCCAGGGCCAAGCAGGCTCAGTCATGGCTCGGGCCTAATGAGACTTAGTTTTTTGGCTGAACCTTTAACACTTCGCAGTCATCATGGGCAATGAACAGAAATCACTTCACAGCGCTGCCAGAGGCAAACAAAAAAGGTGTCTGTACTAACCCACCCACTTTTTATCTATACATTCCTTCAGAACAGAAGAAGAATAAATGCAAAAAGCTGGACAAGGCAGACACAGAAGAGAAATGCCATGAAGTCTCACCATGTGCGCTTGGTATCAAAGAACAGTACAAGGTAGATGGAATCATCTTGACGTCGCTGTAGATCCAGAACGTCGTCGGGTGGCACTGGAATGGGCACGCCGTTGTGGAAGTACCCCGTCTTGGGCATCTTGGGGTTGATGATCTGCTGGGCAACACCAAGAGGCAAGGGCATTAGGGCTGGATTGTTTCCAGGATTAAGTCTACACAATGCCGTGGCTCTCAGAAAATGGTAAAAACATGGGGGCTGGAGTGTTAACAGAACCACGTGGCTGTCTGAGAGAAGTCCGGGAAATACTAGGGTTGGGTTTGGACTTTCAACAGGGTTGCCCACATGCCAAGTGGTTGTCAGAAAAAGGTGAGTGTAACACTAACAGGGCTGGATTTTTACACTGTGTGTGCTGTCAGAGTAAGGTGTTGGCACTGAGGCTGGGTGGCCTGCATGCTGTGTGGTTGTCAGAGAAAAGGGATGGCACTTGGACTGGATTGTCTGCACACTGTGTGTGGTTGTCATTATGGATAGATGCCAACTGCCACGCAGCTGTCAGAAATATGGCTGGCATTAGGGCCAGACAATATTCTTTGTCAGAGAAAGCATGGTGTAGTAGCCACTGCACAAATTGTTTGAGAACAGAACCATAAATTATGGAGCAGACCTCTTATGATCAGTGCAAGAGTTCTAACAGAGTATTTAATAGTTTAAGGCAGTGCAACTGTTGCAGCACAGTGGCTAACTCATTTTTAACTCACTCATTTTTAACTCAATACATTTGGGATGAAAAAGCCATTCGAAAAGTCATTCAAGTGAAGACCTTGACTGCTTGAACTTGCAGAAAAGTTTTGCAGCAGCCAACTCTTCATAAACCCATGCAATTAACTTCTACCAAGGAACCAAATCCCTTTCTACCACTTAAGCTGTCTTGGAGGAGTGGATTGTTGCTGCTTGCTTCCATCACAGTCAGTTTTATTGCTCGTCTTATTGGATAAAACTTTGCAATGGTCTGAGATATAAAGCTTTACACTTTTAAGATGTAAAACTTTACAGTTTCAAAACTAGACAGTTTTGTTGAAGTATCTATTTTTTTTAAAGCCAAGACATTACTGACTTGCTAAGATCCTGATCAGTTTGATCTTTGCTGCTGAACAATTTGAAGTTGCCTTTGATGTGACAACCATAATATATCAAACTAACACTGTTGTCTGGACATTAAATAATTATCCAGAAATCTAGGAACCAGTCAAGGGACCACTAACCACTTCTATCAAAACAAGGAAGCCTGACTGACATACAGAAAACTTGCAGCCACCCATTACAGCTTTCTGTTGCTTCCAGCTCCAGCCAGCATGTAAACTTTACAATCTACAGATATGTGTATGTCCAAGACCTCAGGACTGAATGCTGTCACACTTGACAGCAACAAGCTTTAAATCAAACCCAGGCTTTCCATGGTTCATTCAGATTCTTGGCATACTTCAACACACCTGTCCATTTGCTTCAGATGGGCGATGAAGCATGCCAGGTAATGATCATAATCAAAACTCTCCAAACCAATTCCAAGAGGGAGGGGACGGGGTGACATGGAAGACGGTGGGAACAACAGTACAGATGTATGCTACAATCAGGTTGGTAGAACTTTATTAAAAGTTACTAAAATCTTTGTCTGACCATGATTGATCCATGTTGCTAAAATGCATGTAAAACCCATCCAAAAGGTTTTCTATTGATATTGTCTATGCCTGTCTGTATAAGCACACTTTTATGGCTAGAATGGCGCTGATAGAGGATAGATATTATATACTGTCCTGCATCTTTAATTAGATTTATATAGCAAAGGATGAAATGGTCAGTGACTCATGTCTATAGACAGAAGCAGACATGGTGGTGGTGGTGGGGGTGGTGGTGGCTGCAAACAATGAGGATGGGAATAGTGCAGAGGATGGATGGTTACAGTATGTTATACATATGGATGCATGTAGAAGACTTAAAAAAAGAAGAAGTGCACTTCTACCCACCTACAATAATTACGGTGTGACTGGTATAACAAAAAGAGCAGTCACACTCAGATGCCTCACATTCGAGAAAAAGCACACACAAAAAGACAAAGGAAAAGATCTATAAATACAAGTTAAACCATATATATATGCTATTTCCCTTAGATACACATATCACATAAAGCATGTTATTAAGGCATGGTAGCTGGTACTTAATGTACGTAACATTTACAACCATACAACATAAAAGCTACATCAAACAGAAGTCTTTGTTTTTTAACCTTAATTTTTGTTTTGGACAGACCTATGACCTTGAAAATGAAACAAGGTCAGCAAAACAAACCCCCATCAAGGCTTTAATGCAAAATTTAAAAGACCTTGTTTAAACAGTGTCTGAAAAAACCCAGTCTTTGTCAAATCAAGAATAGTGTCCCTTGAATACATGTGAAATAAAAAATATTTAATGATTTCTTAATAATCTAGCTGAATCTTATCAATCATGTCCCTTGAACACATGTGAAAGTAACACAAATAGTGGTACATTCATGATTTTGTAAAAGAAATTTATATAACATTTTCAGCTGTCACTGTCTGACAATGCTGTGACCCTGCAAAAAGATTAAGGTCCGTGAAAGTGGTACAAGCTGGTACAGCTCAATAAAAAGTACCACCATGTAAAGTCTCACATCTATCACCCATTATTACAGTTTCTAAGAAAATTACAACGTTAAAGTTTGGCCATGCCTGGCTAAACAAACAGCACCAACACTAACCACAGACCCATGTTTTTTCTCTCTCACAAAAGTCAAAACTATATTAATTAAAGAAACTGTTTCAAGTTACAAGAAACTGTTTCAAGGCGTTGTGTCCATTAACAGAAGAACAAGCTCTGCTTGCCTGCGTTTGACATGGGAAAATACAACTATTTTGGATTTTTTTCCCTTTTTTCTTCAAACTCTCATACGTGGCCCTGAAACTGGGCCAAGGCAGGTAATGCCTCAGTTACCTTGCCTTAATCCTTTCAATGACACAATGTCCATTTACCAAATATTCAGTCAACTCAACAGAATGGGCACACTTCTGATTTTCTGGCTGATTAGTTGTTACTTTTAATAATGATCAATCAAATGACTATTGAGAAAATATAACATTTGCATGTTTCCTTGCTCATTCAGTCTACTATATATGTGGAAGACTTTAAATGAAGAGGGAAAAGAATCTTGCTCATTCAGTCAAACACAATGTGCACACTTTTCATTTTCTTGCTGATTATTCCATCAGTGGTAGTAATCAAATGAACTATTCAAAAAAGTGTTCAGCTTTTGCTATTGTCAGAATCCATCACCCCCACCAACTCAGATGCTTACAATTCTTGGTTACAGTCATAAACAAACTTCTCCCTGGCAGTAAAAAGGTTAAACATACGGCTGCTTCAATTCAAGCATTACGCACATGATTATATCCATGATATACTGAAACTATATATACTGTAATAAGCATACAAAGCATACAATCAACTAGATATAAAAAAAAGTCAAAAAAAGTCAACAAACATACTTTAAGTTTCAACCTTCTGCTGCCACTGTGACCATAAAATCTGACCAAGGTTACCAAAGCTTGCTATGAAAGTATAAAAATCTGCATACCATTACCATACAGTATCACCATGCAAACTCTAATCCCACTAAAAGTAAACATTCACTGGAAAAGGATCAAAAGTAAAGTTTCAGGAGCCTGGAACCACCTCAATCAGCTCCCTTAAAATTACATTTCAAACTCATGAAAAGCAGCCTGTACATGTCCATGTAACAATCATACAATGTTTCATACTTTCAATGTAACTGGAAAACAGGAAGAACAAAACATTCCTTGCAGTTTTATATTTCCATGACTACTGTAAACTTGAAATAAGGTCAATGTAGTCAAAACTTGCATGAATTGGTAGACTCAGTGGACATTTTAACAATGTAAGGTCTCAAAGATTTCCCTTAAAATTTAACGTCTGAGAAAATGACACCCAAAACGTTTTTGACGAACCAGGGATCATGTCAATTATTTTTCTTGAATACACTTGAAAGAAGAAAACAAATTACATGCATACTCTAGTTCACATACCACAAAACCATTTAAACTTATAACTTTATCTGATTAAAATGCATACACGCAAACACACCACCAACAACAAACAACAAAAGTAAACCAAATTGTTAAAACATGCACACGCACGCGCGCACACACACAAAAAGTTTTTTATTTTAAGTTTTTGATGCTGCTGTGATCTTAAAACAAAGTCAGGGTCAATGAAACTTGAAACAGTATGAATAAGAAATCCTCATGCAAAGTTGGACACTGACAGCATTTATAGCCCTAAGAAGAAAACGCAATGCAAAGTAAGGGGAATGCTGGCTGGGTGAACGCATGGCTCCTAACACTGCTCATAACACAGACTCACATTTTTTTGTCCATGCAAGTAAAAAAAGAACAGGAAACAGAGAGGCAGAAAGCAGTGATGTACTGATATTGATACCGTACAGATAGATCAATATAACTCAGCAGACCTAACTCTCAGCGTAACCCCAACAGTCTTACCAATGACCCTTGCCGTAGCATCAGTGGTAGTGTATCACTACTGTAAGTATATCATTGTAGTTTCTATTGAGAGCAGAAAAAAGTGGGGAAGGATGTGCTAATGTGTGTCAAATAAGAATCAGATAGATCACAGCAAATCAGTTTTTACAAAGTAAAGACAACCATGCAGGAAACACAAGGAAACAAATTCAAGGCAAAGGAAGAAGGACCCAAGACATCAATACTCAACTGCACTTTCATGAGGTTGGGGGTACACAAAGACAAAATACTTTATGACACAAAAGGAAACTTAGCACATACACAGCTGATACCTGCTAAGTACATGGTACTGATTTTTTTGTTTTGTTTGTTTGTTTAACTGTTTCATTGTCAACAAACTTGGAATACTTGAAATGAGACAAATTTCATCGAAATTTAAGTCTGAAGTCAGGCTTTGTACCATGCACATCTGCAATCACAAAGATACATTTGTGCTCACAACATCTTGTGAATACATTTAAGTAAAAATAAAAAAAAGCGCAAGGAAGGGATGGAAGTTGGTTAATAACCTCTGGACCATATTCAATGGGAGAGAATGGCAGGGGGTGGCTGTGATATTTGGTAGTGCCATGTATAGAGGGGTACTTACCAGAGCCGGGTACCAGGGGTACCCACGACACTTGGCCCACACAAGGTCCAGCGGCTCCAGGGCGATGAGATCGTCATAGTCCACGCTAGGACTACGCCGCGTGCGCCCTACAATGTAACACACATCACACTACCACTATGAGGAGCTTGCCTGGCATCCAGCTCACTATCCTAGGCCACACGAAAACTCAAAGACAAAAGTTACCCTTCCTTAGAGGAGATGGCACTGAGGAAAGATGCACAAGGCTTGTGAACTAAGCATCACTTGTGTTTCAAATGGATCTCTTTCTCAAGTGTAGGTATATATGCAGAGGGAATATGAATAAGCCATGAGGCCTTCATATGTCCCCCAAAATACATTTTTATCTTCAAAATGGACTGATCGAGTTAGTTTGTTGATTTAACAGCTTATCAACTACATCAGGTCATCTCAGAATAATGGACTCATCAAGGCCATAAGATGGTTCTGGTAATAAATAGATACATGTATATATGTAACTTTGTAAATGAAGGAAACTGCACAGACTGTCGTCAAGTGATGATCATCAATTCTGCAAGCCTCGCACGTGCAACCAAGCCTAAGACCATAAGAGCTGAAATGCACTGGAAGTGCACATTTATTCAATTATTGGTCTTACTCTTCCACCATCAGCCATTTCAATGACAAGTCAAACTGGAAAATACATGCCAAGGGCTGCAGCATGGAACTGCAGTTTACACATTTAGTTTAACTTTAACCTTATTTCAACTTTTCTTCAAATCTTTCAGACACTGAAATCATTGTTCTGTTTGGAACCATCCAATTCATTTCAATGCATAGCACTAGCAGATCCAGAAAGGTTTCATTTGTTTGCTGTGCACAAAGATTATGATCACAAATCATATCTGCAGCAAAATACAGGGGTTATGATGATACGAAGGAAGCAAGCTGTCAATAGAAAAGACCATGCAGCATACACTACAGACAAGTTAGCTGAAGATAAACTGTGCACTGCCAATGGGGCTCACTGAAACACTAAGATGTTGAAAACAACCAAATGATCTTGGTACCATACCTAACATCACACAGGAACAAACAAACACAACAGAAGTGTACTTCAAAAGTCCACAGCTGGAAGACAGACAGAAGGGGGTGGGGGGATGGGGGGTGGGGGGCAGGAGAATCTAATGGAGGCATTGGTACAATGGTCAGAAAATAAAGGGAAGCTGACAACAAAAATAAAACCAGCCAAGTGCTTTGATAAAGAGTACACTGTGCAAAGCCATAACTCATTAACTAAACACCTATAAAAAAAAATATAAAAAAAAAGATTTTAAACTCTAAAGTGTTTCACTTGTGACTGCTGGCTACTAGCTACTGCTTAGTGCAGAACAATGCAGCTGCAACTGATGAAGCGAGAGAAGAAGAAGAAAAGAATAAGGTTTTGAAGAAAAAAAAGTCAAAGTTCCTATTCACCAGAGTGAATGTAATTCTAAACCAGCAGATATAAAACTACAACAGTAAAATCAGTATTGGTCAACTGTTTGGTGGTGGGCAAAACCCACAGAAAGAAAGAAAAACCTCCCCAAAACCCACTTTCTTAAACTGTAGTGAAACAGTAAACAATAATAATAATAATAATGAAGTTAAATAGGAAGCTACTGCACAGTTAAAATGCTTCAAAAATAAAACTCACAAGCAAGTATATCAAGCAGGAACACACAGACACCAGTTTTGAAAAAGAAGGATTTTGCATGAAATAAACACTAATCTAGTAAACATAAGAAATAAAAAATAAAGCAAGGAAACACTACTCCTCAGCAATGGAAGTATAATGCAGCCAACCAATGGTTGTTTTGAGAACAAGTATACAACTTACAAGGAATAATTACAATAATTGCAGTATCCCATCACCTGCTGGGTGAGAGCCAATAATCAACTCTGGTCCAATTAAAAAAAAAAAAAATTTGAATGCCCATGCTAAATGTTTCCTTTGTGATTGATTTTAAGACAAACAAATATGAGGCACACTGTAAGAAATGGGGAATAAGTCTGTGAAAATGGTGCACTAAAAGTAAAGTAATAAACACACTGCCTGGTGAGTAGTTTATCAAGTCAAAAGCAATAAACACATTGCCTGGTGGGTAGTTGATCAAGTCAAAAGCAATAAACACATTGCCTGGTGGGTAGTTGATCAAGTCAAAAGCAATAAACACATTGCCTGGTGGGTAGTTTATCAAGTCAATCATTTGGCTGTTTCACTTAAAGACAAGTCTATGGATGTGCTCACAGCCATTTGTGCCCAATAAATTACTCTGAAATAAATCTTAGGCTTGACAAAAATGTATACCGACTCTGACAGTGTGAATCCTTTCAGCTCCATTTTCTTACAAGGCCGACTGGTTCTAGCACCCACCATCTTACTCCAAGAGGCCTAAGTGTGAATGTGTACCTGTCTGTGCTGAGTAGGTTATATCTGCTTGACTCAAAGTATCTGTGGCACCTGTGTCTTTTGTCACTGTAAATGTTAATATCTGTGAAATGATAGAGTTCATGTGAGAAAGGGTGCTTTATAAATGTAAGTTATTATTGTAACTATAAGGTAAGACTAGTCTTGAAACTAACACTGGTATTGGTAACAGTATTAGATTGAAGCCTACACCTTGTACTTTCTCATCAACAAGTTCTAACACCCAGACTATCACTGTTTTCATCATAATCACTGACATTTTGATTATTTATTTCGAAGGTGGTGGTGGGAGGTACAATAAAAGTGAGGGTGCAGAAAATGTTCCAGCTGGGTTGTAACAAAGTTCAACAACAAGAGTGCTTCAGGTTCAAGTTTAAACATCTCCAGGATCAGACAACCAAAGGCTCTTTGCACACAACACACTGGTGACAAGACAAGCAGCTCGGCACATGCGCCTGACCACATGACACTCTTTGTGAGGTTTGCATGCCCTCAGCTGTACAGCCTTAACTACATGGAATGACACAACTGATACAACTGCACTGGAGTTGGGGCACCTGCCAGCTATCCTTTGAGTGGTTACCCTGGCGGCATTTCCTTGTGTGAGTAAAGTCCATTGGGCATGGAGTAGGCCCTAACATACTTTTTAGTGTCTACTGACCAGGGGACAACTGGCAATACAACAGACAGTGATGGCGACAGCTGCAACTATTATTAACCCCTAAAAAGTGCAACTTTCTCACATTTGTCTACATCTATTTGTTTTTGCCTCTAAAATATATCCATTTCATTCTTTTATTTATTCATTGATCCTATCCTCTGCTAGCCCTCCATAATTACTTCTGGGAAACTAGAGAGAGGGTGGGGAAAAAATCCCCTTTTATGATTATGATTCTTTGTATACTGTTTTTCTGTAATTGGCTTTGTCAGTTTCTGTTCAAATGAGGAAATTGCACTGTTATATATCTAAGGATTATTTTCTATTTTGTGCATAAATATCTTAGTAAAACTGCTGTGGATAAAAATGAATAATTATATATTATATAATTATAAATAAATAAAAATTCTCATTAAACACATAAACTAGAGATTAACATACAGAGAACAAAACAACAACAAACCAAACAGAAACCCAAACAGCAGCAGCTACAACAACCAAATTAAACGATGTAAGAATGAAAAAGGTGATACATAAATAAATTAATAAAGCAAAAGGCAGCTGATATACATGTCCTTGGATGTGTAGCTATCACCCTTCTCATAGGCACTGACACCAGCCTTGATCAGGTAACCTACCCACAGCCACATACAACTCTGGCCCTGGGTTACAGGACCAGACCCAACTGGGGTGGAGGTCGGGGGCTACAGGACCCAAAATCTCAGTACATTACACAGGAGGCCTGTGCAGCTGGTCAAGAAGTTACAGAGTGTTACAGGAGGTCGTCGAGGTGTTACAAGGTGTTACAGGAGGTCGTCGCTCACCTGGTGACTTGTCAGGTGAGAGAGCCGAAGCTGAAGCAGGGGAGCCGACACCTGGGGACGAGCCGGGGGCCATATCTAACATCTCGTGGCTCGCTTCCTCATGGCCGATAAGCGCCACCTCAGTCTCTGTGCAAGCTTCTACACGCCATGGTTGGGTAGATGGACGGGCAGGGCAGCAAGCGGAGCGGAACGACACAGATACATGAGCACAGCGACAAGGGTAGGGAACAAGGACAGACAGCACGGGGGGCGGGGCTGGGCTACTTCACTCCACAATACACAGCAACTGTTCATATTTCATCCAATCGCATACAGCTATGCCCAGCCATGGACCAATCCAACGTGGAAGAAATTGGTGATGTATCTAGCAGGCAAGTGGTTGCAATTCACATCACTGAAAATTAAATTAAGCCAGCATCTTATCAAAGTTAGTAGACTGCCTGTCCTGGATGCTTCCTGTAAAGTGTGACTGCCTGTTTGCTCAACAGTTGTTTTTATTTTCAGTGGCATAATACCTTGATGATGGTTTGCATGTTCATTTTCTGACCAAGCTGAAGGTCCCGAGCTGACAGAAAGGGTTTTTTTCAGACCCATATCCATCCTCCAACCAAAACCAAACTTGTTCCTTCCTCTGCTACTGTGTATTCTGGAGTGAAGGAACATCTGACACTAGTCACAGCATAATCAAGACACACACGCTAGTCACAAGACTGTGCTGTGTGGACAATGAGGCCAAGTTACGCAAGAACACAAAAGTGGGCAAGGTAAGCAACTCATCCACAAAATGCACCAATGGTTACACTCGTTAAACTCAAAAAACCCTTGTGAAGGGCAGATGGTCTCACAAAATTCAAAGTAATTTGCTTTGCAGCAAGAGCTGCCACTGTCACGTTAAACATTATTTTCAACTCCAATACAACGTTGATTTTTCTAAACTTCAACTGGTGTAAACTAAAGGTGTACCTCTTCAAATACAGATATTCTGTTCTATGCTTCCTTCCTGAATTGTTCAGTCATCCAGTGTGTGTGACTGATGGTGTGCACATGAAAGTGAAGTAGGACGAACAGAAAACATTGCAAGTTCACAGCAACTTATAAGGATTTAATTTGTTCGGAGATTCAGAAGCATCTTTACTGGCAGCTTCAGTTTCAGTTCATTTCGATCGAGCAGACATCAGGAACACAATGACTCCTTCCCATTCAAGATTTTCCCGTCCTTCTCTCTGTCGTCTGTATTGAATATAACGTGTCTTGATGCATGAACTGAATTTGCTTGAATGATTTGTGATCTTCAATGATACTTGGGTTGGCATCGATCCATAAAAGTGTTCATTTTCTCCCCCAAGAATCAAGATTATTTATTTGTCCTCTCTGTAAACACAGGAAACTGGAGTAATGTAGATGCATAAGCGGTCGGTAATGGCAGCACTGAGCAGCCATTTTATCCAGTGAATAGCCTTTAGGTTGCTTAAACATAGAAACGCGTTTTGCTAACCTTAAATGTGTTTAGGCATGCTGAACAGCCCAAGTTGCGCTTCACACATGCTGATTTTTCTAATATTATCGCCATTTTGAAAATAATTGTGGTTAAGGGAGCTATTTGCTCAGGGGTTGCAAACTTTTCAGAACATGCATACAGCAAATACAGTGTCTCAAAAAAATGCAGATAACCAAACACGATACTAGACACACTAACAGCAATTCTTTAAAACAACAATCCTGCACTATCTATTATCTAGCTAAAATTCTGCCTCTCGCGCCTACTGCAGAAATCTATGCAAGCCTGATGGATAACATTAACAGCACTACTTTTGGTATCCTTGATCATGGGACCTTCCTCTGCAATCAATGTTTTTCACCCGTGCCTGGTCAGATTGTGGCTTTTTGCTGGTACTTGCAGATTCCTGGCTGGATTGTTTACCTTCTTGAGTAAGCCACTATTGTCAACCAGCTCAGAGCTAGTAAAAGGAACTGGTTTAGAACTATCATCATGACTACAACAACAAAAATGCAGAAAACTTGGACTTGTCTTTTGCAACATCATACTGAGCTGTGAAATGTAGATGGTCTTGCATACAAATGAATGGCGGGAAACTAGTAATATGGCTGAAAACTGATGTAGGCAGTGAACTATCACTAATCTCATTCAATGTCACCCACCCTGGCCAGGTACACCCAGACATCAGAGATACAGAAATGGAGGAGAGCGAGACTACTTAAAGCCTTTCATTAAAATGCATTCCGTCATACGGATCAGGACTTTTTAGTGTACAGTAAATGCATGGTGTCTGAGCAATAGCATGAGAGCAGTATATTTTGTGTAAAAAAACAAAATTTCTGCATATTTGCAACACCTGTTCATACATAAGCCCTGGTGACTAATTGCTATTTGTATCAGATGAAAACATCTCTGAGTCTCTCTCTGTGTGAATGGGTTATTTTTAACATTTTAGCAGGATAAATGTTTAAGATAAAAAAAAAAAGGGGTGGTGGGGGTGGGGGGCAATTCATTCTGACTGATTAATGATGATGAATGTGACTGTGAAGGTGATAGAGAACAAAGTGCAATCGTGTCAAACTGGTGCCCAGCAACCAAGCGATGGCTGAATAAACACCAGGCAGCAAAATTCCATAGTAGCAAAGCAGCAAAGAACTGCATAGTGTCAACATTGTACAGTCAATCTACATGTATACCATCCAGTCTCACCACCAGCAATGATTTATGCGGGTCACAAGCCCAATTTCTCCTCATTTCAAAGCCTGTTTCCACTCCATAAAACTAAAAGACTCAAAATAAACCACAATAGAAACATGATGGAAAGCATCATCTGAAATCAAAGCCAATGTGCAATGCTGCATTACCTGATTCTGTTATATTGAGCTTTACTCCACAGAAGGCCTAGTGTGAATCCTTTAAGAGTCATATGTACACATTTGAAGAAATGAGTGTTGGTCCAGGACGTTACAGAACTTGGATAAATTCATACTAACAACTGAGTCCACTTTGCTCCTTTGTCTTTATCTTAAAATTTAAAAAAATTAAATCGGTTTCCATCTGCAAAACGCCTCTCAGCCTTGCAACTTGCAAATACAGTCTATACCACTTGACAGATCTCTTCAGTCAGTCACCAGTCTCACAATGGCTCTCTCTTAAGCTTAATACAATGATAGCTCTACTGGCAGATTTTGAATCTTGGTTTCTTTGTCACAGTTTTGAAACCTCACTGTAGAAAAAAACTATCAGTGTCACTTCAGAATATTTGTCATTAAGCTTAAGAAGCAGCAAATAGTTGGATCCTGGCCACCTATCTTAAAATTTATGCTAGATTAGGACTAACCATACATTTAAAACTAGTACAAAGTTTTAAGAATACTTTGCCAATATATTTTTAATGCTACGAACAGCAAAATCAATACCTTTAAACTAGTTTTAAGAACATAAAAAATATTATTATTTTAATTTAAAAAAAATTAAAGGCGCGGGGGGGGGGGGGGGGGGGGGGGGGGGGGGGTTACAAATGCACTACAGGCGAAGATGACATTCTGTTTGAACTTTTAGTAATTTAGACAAACTGACTAAAATATAGTTTTTATACCCCTAATCCATTTCTTTTCTGTCAGAGAAACAGAATCTCAAACTCAGTCATAATCATTAATAGCTTCCTCTATAATTCTAACAAGTAACATTACTGATTTATGCTTTACACATAAAAAAGCCAGAGTTGGAAATTAGATGAAACACCTAAAGCTGTATGTACAGTATGTATTAATATCATATCTGAAATTCAGCTAGGGCCATTGGGTAGGTGCTGCAAAGTGTATATTATTATCGTCATATTTGCAACATTTGGCATGTATTAAATATTATATTTGTGACACATCATCATATGGACAAGTAAAGTCAATGACGTATGCTACACTGTGTGTGGAGATAGCGGGGGAATGGAATAGTAAGTAAGAGCTTACAATCTTCTTTCTACCGTCTCCTGTGATATGTTTTACTTCTGCCTCCTTCACATAAAAAAAAACGAAGAAAAAAAAGGGTCTCACTCAATCAGCAAATGCAAACAATTTTCAAAGATAGACAACTGCATAAACAGCAGACAAAAAAAAATAAGTATGCATAAAAGGTATTATGGGTTCCACAGATAAGCCATGCAAACTGTTCAAACTCCTGTATACAAATTATATAACGTATGAATACATGAATACCGAAGTGCAAGATAAAAAGGCTCATGTCCAGCAATGATGAAGCAATGATGTAAGAAGCAAGAGGCAAAAGTTTAAAAGATTAAGATACAAAATCAAAAAAATGTAGCTGGGTAAAAAAATGAAAAAATGAAAACAGTTCACCACAACCAAACTCTAACCAATCACAAACAGCCTACCACCATCAGCGAGAACAATGCAAATCAATGATCTTGAAGTTGAAGCCACCAACAGACACCAGGTGGTCTTTTTCAGTAAACCCTGACAGAGAATAGCAGTGACCTGCTCTGACAAAATGGGGGACAAAGTGTCAACTTGGGCAGTCAGAATTAGTGTAAATTAGTGAGCTTTAATCTGCTGAAAGTTTCAAGACTGCCCAGCGCAAGTGTGAAGTTATATTGTCTTAAAGTAAGGAGGCTGGCAACTTTGGGTCCCTTTTGTGAGAGGTCACATATTGTTATGACCAAAAATGAAGAGCCCCAAAATACAGCTGTTCATTTATACAGATCAAGTTGATTTGTCACACATTTTTTCATTTTGGAGTTCTCAAATAGTAAATATGTTATTTGTTTTCTGACTAAACTTCCCTGCATCCATGCATAAAAGAACACACCAAAACCCTATGGTTGATCCTTTTATAACCTCACGACAGTTTTACAGTAATAAATGACAAGATGCATATGACTAAGAGCAAACTGAGCTATGTCTGGATTTCATTCCCTGTACAAGTTCATAAAATTGCCACAGAATCACTCCTGACTGTGCACATGCACGCATTGTTTTCCACAGAGGTGGCTGACTGCAGGTCTACAAAATAAATACATTCTGTCAGTGAACACAACCACATATGAAGTCCAAACAAATACAAAAGATCCAAGCTATCATGAACACTGAGGTGAAGGTGACCTACCTGAAGGACTCTGGTTGCTGGAGCTGGCAGTCGAGCTCTCCGATTCATCCCCAGAGCTCAACTCAGATGTTGTGTCCGACTCGGATGATGAGCGGATGTTGCGAATGCGGTAGGTCTTGAAGCTGTCACGCTGGGCCAGATCGGGGCCATCTGGGCCATCTCCTATTGGGGATAGGCTGGATTCCACCAGCGACATGGCACGTTTGGGTGGAGATGGCCTCATCTCGGACTCAGAGGTGTGGCCCAGGCTGGATGAGCGCTTGCGGCCGGCAGAGAAAGGCCCCACAGGGCTAGCCGGACCCCGCGAGTGGCTGGATTCGGGTGACCTGGGCTCTGCAGTGTCCACGTGGAGCTGTTCCTGCTGCTGATTCTTGTTTTTCGGAGGCCGGCCTGGCTTGCGGGCAGGGGGCTGGGTGGTTGGGGTCTGGTCGCTGGAAGAAGGTGGGGGTGACTTTGAAGGGTTGGGAGGGGGAGGGTTCCGAGTCCCTTTCTTGCTGAAAAGAACGGCAGTGCGACGGTTGACCCCAGCAGGGGAAGGAGTGTGAGCAGCTTTGAGGTCTGGTGGTTGGTCTGACGAGGATCCCTGCTTGGTGACAGTGCCAGCCTTGTCATCTGAAAACACAGAGAGTGACTATAAGTTTCTGACGCACACAGTGAGCCAACACAAAATTTCAACTATATCTGGTTCTTGCACTCAGTGAAACCAGTCCTTTCAGACCAAACCTTACATCTCACTGTACAGAACAGGGTGGGGGTTGTGAGAGGTTCAATTTCACTACACACAGAAGTGATTCAAAATAAGAGTGGTCTCACTATACTCTGGACAAAAGGGGTGGTCTCTCATGGTAGTGGTTTTTAGCTGCAGGTTTCAATACACAGACATATGAAGTAGACAGAAATGTACAAAAGCCTGAAAGTGTATCACATAAAACAAATGAAATATCCTTGGGGGAAAAATGTATTGTTCCAGCACAAAATGTCAACAGAATGTGGAAGCCTTTACCAATTCCTGAGGAAATGGGGGTCAAAAGGTCAGACATGAGCTGTGTCACTACCTGGAGAACATAAGAGCTGGAGGGGAAAGGCAAAAGACCTACAACAAGGAGCACAGGAGACATTTGAACTTACTTGGCTGCAGCTTTGGTGGTTCACCCAGGTCAGCATTACTTCGACTGTAGCCTCCCCTCCCTCTCCCTCTGCCCCGCCCCCTCCCTCTGCCCCGCCCACTTCCCCTGGATGGGGTCTTGCTGGATTGTGAGGAATGAGGGGGACTTTTGGGGGAAGGGGCAGGGGAGGGGGAGGGAGACTTAGGGGCGGGTGCTGCTGGTGACTCTGGCTGGAACTCCGAGTCGGTGCCTGTAGACACTGCAAGACAGAACACACGTCAGAGCAGAAGGATGAGAAATGCGATCATTTAACAGCACACTACTACTACACAGTACCTGCAGCCCCCACTGTGAGCTGTGTCCCATCCTTTACAGGAGATGAAAAACTTCATGTTCAGCGTATACCATGTGTGCACACAACAAAGAGCCCATGGCAGGCAAGAATGCTGCTGTACTGTGACCAATGGCAAAGTTCTGTGATGTTTCATCACTGTTCAAGATTTCTCGGGCTGATCAACAGGATTTTTATTATGGAAATTTAGCCTCTCTCTGGAAATGCAAACCCAATTCCTCATGGGGCAGCTCCCAATGGGGACAACAAAGTACACAATAGGATAAAATGAGACATTTCTAAAGTGTGTGCGCATGCTTGTGTGTGATGAAATGAGCATATTCTTATGTCTCTGTAAGAGCTTTGGGCTATTATTATTATTACCAGCAAAACCCCAGTGACAGATCAAGACTAATGCAACGCAGCCCTGCAGACCCACCTGTGTCCTGAGCTTTGGCATCGGCCGCCTCCATCTTTCGCTTCTGCATAGACAGCTTGCGGCGCACCATCATGATCTGCTTGCGTATGTTTTTGGCAAACCTGGCACGGCGACCTGAATGAACACACACCATCAGACTCTCTCAGTCTTTGGATTGCACTGAAGACGAAGGCCGTAATACCAGGAAAACATAAGTCCATTCACTTTTTTCTTTTACATCATATTCATTCGTCTAAACTAACTGCTTAACTGCTCTGAATACTGGACCATCTAATATGACATCTCTGTCTGTAGTAGATGACAGCAAAAATAAAGATACATTTGGACAGACAACTAATATGATAGCCTCTGCATTTGCAGTAGGGGACAGCAAAAATAAAGGAGTGGGTGCAAGTAGGCAAAAGCTGCATGTACCACCAGTAAATGGTTACTGGCAAAGCTGTGTGTGCCTCCAGCAAACTGACGATCAGCTCAAAAGCTTAGCATTAAGCCTGCAGATGCTGGCTGAGTCTGACTGGCTGTGGGAGGGCACTCAGACCTTTAGATGCAGTCTGAGCTCCAGTGAGCTGAATACCAGCACAAATGTTGACTGTATCTCTGGTGAGCAGGAGCTGGATACTGGCACTAACACAGGCTGCACCTCCAGTGAGGTAGATCTTGGCACTGGCAGACACTGAATGTTCTCCAAAGAGCTGGAAACTTGCACAAAAGCTGAATGCACCTTCGGTGAGCTAGCTACCTAGTGGCACAACAGTTCAACGTACCTCCTGTGAGCTGGTTATTGGCCGTCTCCATTTTGTCCAGCAGGGTTTGCAGCTGTTCCTCCAGAGGCATGCTCTGCCGCACATCTTGCATGAAGCTGGAGACTGCATCAAGGAAACACAAATTTGCAGGATGTATTACACAAGTGCAAATCACTCAATGCTGACTTCTGTCTGATACATGCAGATGACTGGGCAGAAAATGAGAGTTAGGCCAAAGATGAACAGTGCACAGAAGACTCAAGTATGCCACGCAAAATTAAAAAAATGGAGGGCACTGCTGCTAATGACGTAGATAACTGTCAAGCTGTAGCATGCGCACCTTTTGAAATTTCTGTGCTCCACGCATGGGGTACTTTCTTATGTGAAGCAGTAGCAGTCAAAATGTCCATGCTCCATGCATGGGGGGTGGGGGTTGTGGTGGAGAGAGGAGGTACTTATGTGAAGCAGTAGCAGTCAGAAAAAGGGTGGTGGCGCATATTTAAAAGCTTGCATACAATAAGCTAGCACAAACAGGTCCAACTCTGTGTGACCCCTGGGGGTGTTCAAAACTGATGCACAATTGTGACTTGGTGGGGTGGGGGGTCAGGTCTTGCAGGAAGTACCATGGAATGATTTGTAACAAGCATCGCAGGGTTGTCCATATTTATATAACTAATGTACATGTTTGTAAGCCAGCTACTGGGCTAGCAGCACTTCACAATCACATACTGATCAGCCACTGTATTCTCTGTTCTCATCTCTGGGTTTTTACTTTGTTTGATGCCATTCTGCATTCATAACTGACAACATTTTGGATGGCTGCTAACAGAAAATAGGTGCTTCTATGCTTGACAAAATGTACAACAAAACAGTATTGGTGTTCATCTATTACAAGTACATTACTAGTATTAACAGTTTTACAAATCTTCAGTTTAATATAAAATGGACACTTTTATATATCGTGATAGAAAAGCATGATCAACTCACACTATACACAATAATGTGAAGAAGTCAGCAGCCAACAGATATGGGACTGGGAGTGCAAAATGCACTTTGTATGTGACACAATTGTGCGAGTGGAATGCATGTGGACCAGGATCTATTTGTGATAAATCAAACTCACAATCATCCCAGTTTTCTGGCTCCTGTGGCTTGGGGGCTTGCGGCAGGTGTAAACCTGTCTCCATGTCGAAACCAACTCTCTCCGCCAGCTTGCGTGCCGCTCGGATAATGGTCCCACCCTATACAAAGGTAAACAGATAGTAAACAGTCCAGTGGGTCTGTTGATAGGCACCCTCCTCCCCCAGTTCGTCATCAAAACGATGATGCAGGTTCTAGGGCCCTCTTACACAGTTGCAGCTTCTTTCTTCAGTCCTTGTAAGTGCCAGGCCAGTCTCTGACCTCTCCTGCAATGCGGCCCTCTGAATGCTAATCAGGAGTCTTTGACCTCTGCTGTGATGCTAATGGTAAACCCAATGATGCAGGATGCAAAGGTAGCCCTAAGTGCTGTTTCAGGTCTCTGACCTATTGTGTTTACTAACACACATTCTTGCAGGTGGGCACAGGAGAGGAAGAAGGGGCCCAGATTTACAAGACTATTACACAGCTGTGCCATATCTGATCCAGGTGAGGGTTAACGACTGGGTATGCTGACAGAAGTTGTTGTTTTTTTCCACCAGAGACTTTACAATTATTCTACTAACTGTATTGGTCTGTGAAGAGGAAATGAGACCTATAGCCTACACACATTCATGGTCGGGGGGGGGGGGGATTAATTTCCGTATCATATAATTTATATTATCACATCTCTGACCTTTTGTTCAACACTAATACTACTTAACCTAGGTGGTGAAAAAACTGATTTAGAAAAAGAAAAAGAAAAAAAGAAAAAAAAGGTGGGGGGAAGAAGAAGAAAAAAATGAAGTGTGCACACACATGATGCATGCATAGCTGTGTATGCTGCCTTTGCTACATGACAAAAGCAACACATGAACTGCTTCATGCCCTCAGTTCTAGACACTATTTTTTCCACACCTATATGATGTCACTGACTGCCAAACCTTTCCCTTCCTGATTTCTGTTCACACACAGGCCCTTTCCTCTGTCAAATTTCCACAATGTGAGAGCTGTGTGTGTGTGTAGTATAATACCCACTCTACCCAGAAAGCTAAATATGGCACACCCCTAGCTCAAGTAACTTGGTTTTGCTAAAGGTACCCTATCATTAAAATGAGTAGCTAGCTAATAAATGCCTCCCATTCTGTCTTAAGTTCCACATGTGTTTTCATTTCCACTGTTCCAGTAAGCCAAACAAGGTGTTACAGGAGCCCCAGAAGAACACCCCAGTTACATGGCACAGCAAGTGCAACTTACACGAATGAATACCTGCTGAAGTGTAGTGATAGTCTAATAATTACCCTGGTACTGCTGACTAGTCCAGGTTTCAGTACAAAAGAATGTAGTCTTGGGCCAGTTATTATGGACCTTTCCCAATAATTTGCCCTCACTTCCATTTCTAATCTGTTTACATAGTATAGAATATCACATTTGTGTGTTTAACTTTTAGCTTTTGGCCAACCAGACTATTCGGCATGTTTACCCTGTATTTTTGGACCCTACCCCCCCCCCATGTACAGTATTGCAGATCATTTATTTTTTAAGTTATAACTGAATGGTACCTTACCAGAACTGACAGTCTCTTTTCTTTCTTGTAAAGAAAATAATCAGTTCTGGCAGGTTCTCAAAATTTACTGAGTGTGAGCATGTTTTTTGATGCATGAAAGATGGTGCTGTTTTTCTTTTATTTCAGTCAGTTCAAAAGATCTATAAAAATGAAAGCATATAATCAGGGGTCGCGCTGCCTTTCAGAGATTTGCGTCAACCGATGTGGAACATTACGTATTTTGCGTCAGTGATACGAAAGATGCACAGCCGACAGCATACACCTTGGAATTAGTGGAGTTCACAATCTATAAAGTGAGCAGACGAAAATAGTAAAACGAAAGTCTATCTGTGCACAAAAAAATGGAAACGTTCAGTAAATATGCCGTTTATAAAGAGTGTAAATAGATTGGAACATAGTACGTGGCATGATGAGCAAACGATGCTGGCAAACCCAGTTCTTGTCTACCTCCGGATCTGGTAACGAGATGAAGCTGAAATCGAGGCTGCTGCCATTTTCTCTAATTCGTATTTGATGACAACGTGCATTTTGTTTACGGCTTCGTAGTGGTCTGCATTTGAGTAAATTCTGATACACAGTTAGACTAGGCACATTGGGTTGTTTCAGACTCCATGTTTGGGATCGTGTCCTCTGTCGACTGACTGGAAATTATCACTGATATTGTGATAAGTTTAGCAGGATATGCAATTTCTTGCTGGCCAGACTGATACGAAGACCGATTATTCTTCCAGATATGGGTTCGTAAGAATTCGGTTCAAATAAATCATTGTCATTCTTTGGAAAAGTATGCAAATTTTATTCACAGACACAGGGCGCTACCGACTATAACGCGCATAGATCAGTGATTAGGGGGGAGGGGAGGGGGTATCGCCATACAGACCAAAATAACGGCAGCTTGCGCGTTTATTTCGTTGTGCAGTTCAGATTCCGCCCTTCAGTGACTGGACTTGTAGTGCGGAGGAGGAGTGCAGAGCCACGGCTGAGATCACAGAGTTTTCAAATCAATCTAGTGTCGAGTGACGCGGCAGCCACCAGTGAGCCGTAACTTGCTGAATCGGTGTTCAATCATTTTGCGTATGGTGACGTGGTGATGTGGCCAAAATGCGTACGGCACCCGAAATTGCAATATTTACACAAAAGTTTGCAAATAGTGATATAATGCACTTAAAAATAATAAAAAAATCCATTCTTTACTAATGTTATACTTATAGTTGTACACATGTATAAAATTATGATCTAATTTACCCAACATGTTGCCCAACCACAGACCCTAAAAATGTTATGTGCCATTTGTTTGACTGGTGTGAGGACTGGGAGGTGTGGGACCACATCCGCCACAGTCACACCACCTTGGGCTAGCCATTAACCTACATACAAACACACCTGCAACAACTTCAACTTCCACACTGCTTCTGGGGCAGACTGCATCACTACCACCTGCATCCACCACTCATGTGCTCACCAGTCTGTCTAGCACATTACATGGAACATTTACAGCAAAACACTGCGTTTCTGCTGGTCTCAGTCAAAAACTAAGACTTCAAATGTTCAATCAGCAAATAGTTCCACTAAAACAACATGCAGACACAAAAGGAAATGCTTTATATTTTTAATGATTATATGTGTGCATGTCCAAGATAATGAGAACCACTTCTGGGACAAAGGCATCAGATATTTTTTATCTTTTTATTTTTATCCAGTTTTAATTTGCAATATGTAGAGTTTTAACATCTGTTCAATGGTATTGCTTTAGAAAATGGGATGGATTGACCATGAGGCCTCCCATGGGGTAGGAGAGGAGGAAAAGTTGGGGCAGAATCCTGGGACTGTGAGATGGCCCTTGCTCTATGGCTCCTTACTTAGCTCAGCTCTGTGTACACATATTGTGTCCACTCAGGGCTTTTCCTTGCCATTGGTGAAAGCCCTTTCTCACACCTTGCTGCAGTCTCTACTGACTGTGATCTATGCCTTCAGAGTCATTTGGACAAGCCCTTAGTTCCAGATCTTATTACGGCTCTTATATTAGTGTAATAATAACAATAATGATATCTGTAAACATTTATGTGTGTGTGCGCGCACGACAATCAATGAACTTTGACCTGATCAGACTTGGTAATCAGTATCAATTTGTAAATTATAGCAACACACTTTACTCAACCAAAAAGTCCTACCCAAACCTATCAAGGCTTCTCTAAATCAGCCTAAGAGTAATACGTCAGAAATCAAATATAAAAATTCTGTATGCACCACACACGATACAACACACAGGCATCTGATGCTGCAGACAGTATTGAACTTTGCAGGATCAATCACTTCCTGGTGCTCAATACAGCTGAATGGCTGAAGAAACTATTCTCCTGGTACAATACTCAATACTGCTATTGGAGCAAGCAACAGCTGGAAATGAATGAGAAAAGCACGGCTTTGTGCACAATGTTCTGTCACATATGTTAGAAAGAGGGGAGGGTGGGGGTAGGACAGGAGGGATGTGACATGGCTCTTGCTCTGGAGTTACTCCTTGCTTAGCTTAGCTCTGTGGACACATCTTGTGCCTACTACTAGAGCTTTTCCCTGCCAGTGGTGGAAGCCCCTTTCCCACCTCTTGGTGCTCCATCTGTCCATACCTTTACTGTCATTTGGGCAAGCCCTTAGTATCAGATCTTATTATGACTCTTATTATAGCAGTAATAAATATTTGTGAATCATGAACCTCTAACAAGTAACAGAGCTTGGCACACTGCACAAAATTCAAATTTAAACGCCCACATTGACGCAGAAAACAATTACAATGAATACAAGCAATTCAAACCACAAAATATCAAACAGTAAGACCTACATTACACACAGACACATGCACACACACACACACAAGTGCTCAAAGTCTCATATCATCACTATGTAGTCATGTACAAAAACAAAACAAACAAATGACACTGCAAATGTAATACTCTTTGCCTAGAAGCAAAGCTTGGGTGAAAGGGAAAAAAAAATGCTGGCAGACATTGCTCTCATTCCACAAACTACAGAAGGTCTATGGCAGACTGCTGAAAACAGCAGATGCTGATGCAATTAACAGCCACAGATTGCTACTGTGACAGAGTCCAAAACATAGTGTTCTAAAGATTTATGCACAGCAGTATCCTACACACAATTGTGTTATTTTTATAATCAGACACAACTCATCAGGGCTTACACACTCAAGTGGATACGATGTAAACAATAAATGAATAATATGGAATTATAATACACAATTTGGGCCAAGTGCAAAGCATGACTTTTCACTGAAAAAAATTGACAATAACCATAAGGAGTTGGGGGGGGGGGGGGGGGGGGGATAATAACTGTGTTATGTAGGTTACAAAAGAAAAAAGAAAAGAGAGAGCAGAAGTGATTTACACTGCTTATATTGGCCTTTAAAATGGAATTGAAATATGCCCCAGAGTCACACTGTCACAGGTCAAAACAATTTGTGAGCATACAAATATAATTATATGACAGTACAGACTTTACAATGAGGAACTATCCCACAGGGGGGCACAAGACTGAATGTAATCTAATCATTAAATGTCTTGAAATCTTTGAAGAGACTTTGTTCCCTGTTTAAATCAATAAACGAGAGCAGGTCACATAATTTTAATCAGACACTGATGGTGATGACGTGGACATGACAGCGCCTTGGGAAAGCATGCCTGCTATTACAGATATACACTGGCAGCCATTGCAACCGCAGAACACACACACTGACCTGTTCTTTGAGCTTGACGGCAGCCTTGTAGTACATGGTGTCAGTGTCATTGTAGGTCATACAGTTGTTAACAATGAGCTCAAAGTCATTACTGAATTCATCAATGGAACGGTACTCCTGACCCTCCACCTTGGTTCTCATTGTGGAAAAATCCATTGGGTGGTCTACATACTCCAGGTAGTCTGGCACCTGTTGAAAGAAGCAATGCTGATTGAGCATTTGTCACAAAGCATCTGGTTAAGAGACAAACTGAGGTGAATACTATAATGTAAGACTTAACAAAATCTCAAAAGGGAATATGATGAAGAAACAACTTTCTCACTTGAGAACACATGCACACAATGGTACACACTGACAGGCTTGGTGCATGTAAATAAAACACTGGTTTAAAGTTGAACATACATGGTTATACATATTATATGCACTTCAGTGGATATTCAAAACATGCAGTGTAAAGCTACAGTCACTCATAGAATCACAGAGTGCAGTGGGTCAGCCAAGAGGCAGAGAATAGTGCTATAGTTGCCACGGCAAAGCGCTTTGGGCTCATCTTGAGATCAATATGTAAATAATGTGTAATGTGTAAGAACCATGTTGTCTACATTGTGCCTCGTGTTTGGTTGCAGACTTGTGCGCATTTTTTTTCAAGACATTGCATTTGCACTTTTAAAAGTTTTTGTGACCCCTGAAGAACACGCACTGAAGTGAAAACAGACACAAACAGGATGACCTGTTCAAGCAATGTTAAAGTAGAGGCTGTCAGCCTGTGTTCTTCTCCCAGATCTGTTCAAAGGTCTGACACAACCTATAAAAACATACTATGTAAAAACTGCATGCATGCAAACCATGACACAGACAGAGCTATACACAAACTAACCTCTTCGAGTGACACAGGTTCAGCAAAGATGCCATCAGTATCCTTCTCCAAGAGCTGGTCCAGAGTCTGACGCAACAGGATGGCAAAGGGCTGCAGCTGGTGCTCCAGGCACAGCTGGTGCAGGCGCAACTGCATCAACAAAGGCAACATGGACAAGATGAATCAGGCACCGGGAACACAATGTATGCACCAAAGATTACCGCAAATTGTCCTTCTTTCTTTCATGAAGCCATAAGTTCTCTCAAGACGAGGGAAGGAAAAAAGGAAGGAGTTTGTTTTCTTTGTGCCCAGGCAACCATGATGGTTATATCAGGGCAAATCCACTTTAAAAACTTCAGTGTTTTGCTCATATATTGCAACAAATGAAATCACTTTCAGTTTCACAGTAACTGCAAATACATCTGGGAAAATACACAAACAAACAAACCAAAAAACTAAGAAACAAAGAAACAGACCACCCTTCTCACTATCTCCTTACTCTTTTAGTCTTTAGTCTTAATATCTTACAAACAAACAGGAATTGGATTTTAATGTCCTGTCATTAACTTGATTAAGTGTTAAATTATGGATACAGTGAAGGCAAATCAGAGAGGGGAGAGAGAGAAACTGACCATATATGATTATAGATAATAATAATACAATTGACAGTCATTAAGTAATCATAATACTCACATTCTCTCGTTTGATCTTCTCTCGCTTCCTGATGAGTTCCACCAGAAGCCTGGCCTTCTCCAGATCCTGTCGCAGACGCTGCCAGTACTTGAGCTGCTCCCGCAGTGCACTACTCTGCTTGTCATTCTTCAACTGTAATGCAGGAGGGAAAATCTGATGTTTTGAAATCAAAATAAGTTTTTACAATGTGGTAATTCACCGACTGGTATGGTGCCTATCTTCTAAAACATGCTGCCTCCCACATCAGTATTTAATAATAAATAATAATGTACTCTTTCATGTGCTATTTCTCAAAATTGGAGCACATAGCCCATTACAGTTTACACAGCAAAGAACCAAATTACAGTGAGAACAAACATCATACATGTGTTACTGCATGCGCTCACACACACACAGTCAATGGGATAGCTTGAGGAGGTGAGATTTCAAAGATGCCGTGAAAGATGCGCGTGCGTTTAATATCTAACTTTGCAAGGGAGACAGTTCCAGACATATGGTGCAGCATGAGAAAAAAATCTCTGACCAATCGAGTGTGTGCACAGAGGGAGGAAAGGCAAAGAACGGAACAGCACCGCAAGCTCATACATTTTTATGGGTATAGCACCATATGAGTTATTATTATAAGTATTAGAAGAAGTGTAGCTGGCAGGTTGGTTTGCAAACTTTCAGGAGTTCAGCAGACTGTTGATGACATCAGAGTTAAATATATTTGCCTTAAAAACTTAAACACTCACGTGCTCTCTGTTCCTGTTCATGTGATTGGACTGCAAGCGTCGCAACAATGGCACACCAAACCGAGATTGTCTTTTCAAAGTCCAGTAACTTAGCAGTCGCTTTAAAAACTGGTCTTTCTTTGGGAGGGACACCAAGGAAGAAATTTTGCTTAATCTGCAATGAAAAGAAAAAGAAAAACTTAAATCTATGGGACACATGTACAGTAAGCAACAAACATAAACGAATAAGACTCTTAACACTATGTCCAGACATTACTACTAATAACATTAATACTTAGTAACAGGACAGGTTACATTTACATAGCACAGTACAGTTTTGTCAAATTCTTGTTTTATTCTGTTGATGACATTAAAATTAAATACATTTTATAACTTTCTGCAAAGCTCCAAACACAAAAAGGTTCAAACGAACGCTTATTTTTTTTTCTGCAAAGGCAGCATCCAGATAAAATGACCTCATCATCACTGCCAGACTGGTCTTCTTTTGTCAACTCAAATTTCCAGGGACAAAATTCACTTGAGATATGAAATTGTGCACTTGCTTCCTTAATCAAACTCCAAAGGGTTATAGTATTAGCAGAATAGTAGTATAATTTAGATAATGAGCTAGACATTTTTCAAACCTGTGGCGGTGCAACATCCAATTATATATGGTACCGAAAGTGGTTTATGCAAAAAGGTCCGAGAATCAATAACTGACCGACTGTTGATTTTTTCCCAGTATATGCTGATCGTAACCTGTAAAATATTGAAAATCACTTCGTGCGAGCCTTGACAGTTTTACTCTTTCTCTTCTTTAGTGTATGTTGTTGTTGTTTTTGTGTGTGTGTGTGTGTTTTTTGTTTTTATCCCACCTCTATGCTTGCTTCAGAAACATCACTCCCATGCCACTTATCCCAACACCCAGTCCTATTCCAAGGTCCATTTCCATTGCACTTTGCAGCTCAGTGATAGTACTAGTTAGGGAGTCTCAAGGGCAGACATCAGATCATTGGAAGACTGCCTTCTAAAGGAGACTGGCTGGCCCCCTCACTTCAGCAGTCTTCAAGTGACATCTGTCCCCACTGAACACATACCAGACACCTTCAAGTAACTAGGGCACAGGGGTTACATTAACTGGTGTCATTATTTTCATGCATATTTTCACCCAGTTCTGAATGCCACATATACACTTTTAGATTGTGGTGATGCGTGATGTATACACAAAAATCAAACAAGACAAGGCACCAACAGGAACAAATTGAAATTTAAGTCTTGAAAAGACTAGTCACAGCAGTGCCTTGCTGTTCTTTAACTCTCCCCCCTCCCTGCCCTAATTTTCAACAGCTAAAAGTAGCAATCTATCATGACTGCAGACTGGCAAACAGCAATGCTGTTTTACTGATTTCACTTTAGCAATTATTTTCTAGCAAATTTTGTTCAGTCCCGATCAGTGTCAAGCAGACTAAGAGCTGAGTAAATGTACAAAAAGCAGCAGCAAGTTGCAATATTTTGTTCTTCTTCTTTTTCAAAAGCGGCAACAAGAGAAAACAAAAACAAATGCTGTTAGTCTGGTGACATCAGTGACAACAGGTAGCATGCTCTTACTCTTAGAGCCAATTATCCCTCTCTCTCTCTCACCCACGCACACACAGACTGACAGAACCAGCATGCATGACTTTGCAGTAGGCCTCCCAGAAGAAGAAGAAGAAGAAGATATCACTATTACCATTTCCTTGGTGTCAGTTTACAGAATGCAATCAAGATCAGTAGATCTAGTCAGATTTTGTCCTGATCCCTCATCCAGACTGAGTGACCAGGGCAAAACCACTGAGAGCAGACACTCACTGGAATGGAGGGACCTCAGCAATGTTTGGAGAGCAAGTGGGGAGTTGTTGGGGCATGTCAGATTGCCGCTTTGAAGGCTTTATATGGATGCAAAAATAATTGACCTAGTGACACATTTGCATCTGAGGTACACAGTTTTTAAAAACCCAGTGCGATCCCTGTGACAGTAGCCAAATCTTCAAACACATACTGCCTCTTTACATCCCTTCAACAATAAAACTCAGGATTTTTTGTAATTCTGTATGGCAGTGAGCATTGTCTATCATTTGAAAGCCAAAAAGAAACAAAAAATCCAAAACAAGGCAGCTTGAGCATGTTTACTGGTCAGGTGATCACTTAACAATGTTGATGGGCATTTTTTTACAACTTTGTCATTAGTGACACCAACACTGGCCAGTGCTGGCATATTATCATTATAAATATAAGGTTTGGTGCACTAAAACATTTTTCAAATCATTATTAATATTATTCCAGTCCGAACATATCGGAACAGTAACATTAACACAAAAATGTTGATCTCAAGTCTTATTTTTTCACTGTCTTTTTACTGCTGCCAAAATACAACTAGTTCAGAAAGCCGACAAATCACAATACATTATCAAATTGACCAAACAGCTGAAATAAATTTACAATAGGTCTTATCAGATCAGTGTTTCATTATATTTTCAAGTTCAAGTTTCATGCAATGGAAATAACATTAACAATTAACACATTAAATGCAAGAGTGGTCTATGACACATCTAACACTATGTAGGCTGTGGCACACTCCGAGCATTACTTTCCGGCACTTTCCTCCAAACTCTGCCAGATTTGGTCCTGTCACTGAAGGGGCACTCTCTATCTCTGCACAGCTGCCCACTGATGCTGTGAGCACCCTCCGAAAGGTTTGGGTACTATTACTAATAAGACTGGAACCAACCTATCCACCCTGGGTTTAATAAAAAAAGTTCCTTCTTGATTCAAACGATTTTGGCTTTATTTGTGCCGGTGTAAGCAATGTGGTCAGTTATAAAAGAAATGTCTGATATAATTTGACTTTGAGTTGTCTGTTTGAGCATCATCAAAAAACTGTTAGCTGACAGTCGTAAACCAATTCTTGGAGTTTAAAGCCTGTTCTTAATTGGGCGAATGTTTCTTCGCGAACCTAGTTGGAAGTATTCGGCGAACCTATTTGGTTCTTAATTGGGCGAGCTTTTCATCGCGAACCTAGTTGGAAGTATTCGTCGAAGCTATATTCGGGTCCAAAAAGCTTCGCTCAGCATGTTCTGGGAACATTCGCCCTATTCGACGATCACTGCCTCTGATTGGCTGAGAGCAGAGCTCTCCTGTGGTTGAAGAAAAAATAAAAATAAAAAAGGATGACAGTGTCGATAGGTTCTTCACTCACTTCAGAGGGAATTTGTTTATTTGTTGACTTGTGGGATGCGCAGCCTTGTCTCGGAGACCCAGAATGAGATAGTAGTTAGTTGAATTACCCTGTGAGGGATGATTAAAGTAACCTGACTTGACTTTAGCCTACATTTTTTATCATGCTGTCTGCTGCAAGTTCAGGCCGAAGCTTGCATCTCATTACAAGCCAGTTGAGAACAAAGTAAAGTTTGGACTGTCCGAACCATATTCGGCGAACAGAAAGTTCAATTAAGAAACAAATCATAGTTCGTCGAAATGTCCAAAGTATGTTTGGCGAACAAACATTTGCCCAGTTATGAATGGGCTTAAGGCTGTGGTGCAGCCTGACTGACACACTACTGAAAGTCCATTTCAATGACACACGTATCTGCAATAAGCCAAAACTAGTATTTAAGAAAGCAATGAAGTAGGCCTAAAACAAACAAACAAAAAAGTGCACCAGGACTGACAGAGGTGGTGTGAGAAATACTAAGAAGGCAGCTGAAGAAATGAGTGAGATAAACAGTACAGCACAAAAGGTAAAACAGAAATGAGACAAAGGGTGTAGAAAGAAACATGTCTCACCTTTGTTGAGGTATAATTGGTATGGATACAACAGGCACAGCATTCCTCTTTTCCGCCAGAATTTTCCTGGCCTTGCGCATCTTCATTCTGGACTTGGCTTTGGCCTCCCTGGCTGAAATACTGTTGTTATTGGGACTATCGTCATCCACCAGCATTGGGGTCAATTCACTGTTGGGAGACATATGCACATCACAAAATGCTGTTTTTCTAACACCACTCATCACACCATTGGGTCCAGGCTCTTTGATGGCCTCAATCTTCATGAACAGTCCTGCTTGCTGAGCGCATGTTACATGGAAGGCTGTGTAACAGTTTGTCTTATGACACTGAATGCATGCTCCTGAACCTCGCTGCTTGCAGATGTAGCATGTCAACTTCTTACGAGCAGGTGGAATGCGTTCCAAGCTGTCAATGGGTTCCAGAAACACTGTGTTAGCAAAACCCACCTCCGGAACCCAGAGGGCACACACAACATGGGCCCAGCGCCCATCATCTGTCTGTTTAAAAGCACCACCCTTATTAGGGCACAGCACACAGTCAACTGCACGGGAGGGGGACTGCAGGCAGCGGCGACACAGCCACTGTCCTTCAGGGATGTAGGGCACTCCGTAGCACTCCTGATGAACGGCCAGATTGCACATATCACAGAACAGGATGACATTGCTGTTCTGACACTCTCCATCCATGCAGATGGAGCACACCGCATCCTCATCAATAGAAGGGCCTTGGTCTTTGCCAGCAGTCTGGCTCTGGAAGAATGCCTCCTTCTCAAAGCGGTCCATCAGAGTCTCAAAGGCCTCCTGTGAGACCGTGGCAGTCCCATCACCATTCCGCTTTTCATTCAGCAGTTCCAGCCAAGCATGATCCTGAAATTATGTGGTAAAATGAATTAGCATGCATAAACAAGTGAACAGAAAATAATAAAATCAGATTACATCATCACTAGGCACAGGGATGTTCATCTTCAGAAAATGATGCCACCTATGATGTTCCTACAATTCATATTCTCTCATCATAGCATTTACATCTATTCAAACTTTTTGTGAACAGCAAATTCACTGAATGTTTGCATTTTCCTATATTATGGCACTTTCCTTGGTGGTTTGATGCGCATCAATTTTTGATCATCGACTGACATTGCCAATGCTGCTTATATTTGGGAGCATTTTATTACAGTATGAGCATTATTTTAGGAGTGTGCCTTATATTCAGGAGCATCCATTTAAAAATGTTGTGCATGGCTGGACTTTCTATTTACCATACTTGTCTTCTCATTCTCTCTTTTAGTTCATGACAGCTACAATCAAATTACTCCATCATTTCTGGCTTTGTTTGAGTGCTTATTCTGGGTTATGCTGTACATATTCTTCGTACCAGTGAAAGATGCAAAATACATAATTGGTTTGTGTCAGTTGACACAAAAATCGCTTCACATCTCTCTCTCTTGTTTTGGGTACGTGACATGCAGCTTCAAGCTGTTTCTTCTCTTAATACATTGTTTCAGAATATTTCCCATCACAGTACTATCAGCATTAGAATCTGCAGCAAAACAGTAAACTGTTATTATTAAATCTATTACATGTGGAACATTGATGCGTCACTTACAGCAATCAAAGCTCAAAAAACTAGACACCTGAAAATAAAATGTTCTATGTTAACAGAAAAAAGAACTGACCAATTAGACCAAGCATACCTCTTCATCCATATCATACTCCACTTCCTCATCCAGCTCATCAGCCGACTTTTCCATGTATCGATAATAGGATGAAGGTCGGTTTGGGGTGTTCTTTGGCTTGATGTATTCATCCAACACTTTCACCTGCGCTTCTGGTAGCTTTGCTGGCTGGTTTGAAGCAGTTGTATTCTCCTTCCGTGACTTCCCATTGTCACCCCCTTTGGCAGCCTTTTGGGGGCTTTTTTCTGCTTTCTCTTCTTTCTCTGTGTTATCTTGATTATCAATCTCATCCTGGGAGATTATCTCCAGTGGCTCATAAATGTCAATTCGGTGTACACGGCCCTCTAGACTGATTTCCACAATACGCTGGGACTCTGCATATGACAATGTTTCCCTGGTATGTGAGCGTAAAAAATCAGGTGGAGAGGGTGACCTCTGCTCCCGTCGAGGGTGCCACCTGTTGCTACTTGCCCCTTTCTTCTTGTTTGGCTTGCTGCCGGACCGTGGGGTCTGTGCAGGTGATTCTGGATTGTCATGGTCAAAGTGGTACATGTGAAACTGGATTCCAGAGTAGCTCTTGTACACCTTGCCACAGCTCTGTATGGGACACTCATAGGGCGGCTTGGTGGCACGCAAATTCTGGCAGAAAGTCTTCACATCAAAATCGTACACCATGGTGCTGATTTCACTTATATCCCATCAACAGAAAGGCAGGTCTGATAATGGCACCTGAAACATGAAACAATATACAACAAATTAGTGACCAATGATTATTTCAATTTTAAATTAATTAAGGAATACACTTCTTATACAGAAACTTTTCCTGAAGTTCTCTATTACTGAACTTCCATTCATTTACAAAATTTCTAACTGAAGTCATCAGACACAACTGCAAAATGGTATGACATTGACAAACATACATTTTAGAACCAAACTCAAAGCCATAAACACAGCTTTACAATCAATGAAACTTAAAATGCCATACGCTTCTGAGAATCTCTTGTTGAATGACTAATCAACTCTGACTTTTATTCTCATTATTCTGAGAATTATTATTGACTGGACTGTGATTAAATTATTAATAACAATTACCATATCACTAACACATAGGCCTAACAACTGTTCTGTAATTCCAATTTCAGTTAGTGTGACAATCAAAATCAACTTTGTTTTGTTTGACTGGACTGAGAAAGGAAGTGGAAACCGACCAAACCAGGACAGCAATGTTAACCTGTAGCACTGTCAATGTAAACAAAACCAATGAACGCAGTCTCGAACTCACGTGGTCTGCGTGAAACAAGCCTACAACTCACAAGAAGTTGTTACTGACCTTCAAACCTCAAAACACCTTCCGAAAGCATTTGTTGTAAAAGCACGCTCAACTTCAGGCAACAAAAGGAGTTCACTTTAGCACACGAAAGACACCTGGCCTGAATAAAAACACGCTGAAACGTGCAGGACACACAAACAGGAAGTGGCGAACTCCATTAAAATATGCAACATGGCGTCCGTCGGCGCTTCCTTCCGAGCTTACAAATTGAAGTAATTTTACAATTCCCACTCATGCAGCATAAAAATGAATTTAACAGTCCCACCTAACAAAACAATGATATGTACTAAAACAGTTAATATATAAGACGACCGCCTAAAGCAGATGCATCACGAACAAAGAGCTTTCTAACTATTGCGTGGCGTCGTTTTGAATCAACACAGCCAGGGCCACCCGCTTAAACAAAGACCAAAATACATTTCTTATAGCTAGAATAAAGCAAATACATTACCTTAAGTTGATACATAGAGTCACCGACTGGATCGCCGTAAAAGTGTAAATCCGTCACATTTCTTGATCATCCACAAACAACAAAAAATCATCAAACGACAAACCAACTCCTGCAGCAATACCGCAGCGTCCTCTCACTTCTTTCGCCCTGCGCATGCGTCACATGCTCTGCTCCGCCGATGATTTCCGGGCGGGAAACAGCTCGCTTGTCGTCTGCTTCGCAGTTGAGCTGGAAACGCAACTAGTGAATGCTGGTTTCTGTCAGATCCTCTACATGATATCTTGATTGACTAGACTAAGCTCTTTCCTTTGTGTATAATGTATACATGTTCATTCATCATTCTGAGAAAAGACAAAGCTTTTAAGCAAAGTGACTTACCAGGCCAGAGTGACATCGTCAGCACGGTGACTGAATCGTGAAACCACGAAGGTGCGATGCCTGTTCTGGACTCACTCGCTGCGCTGCTGGTGGCGGCGATCAGACACTGAGCCACCGCAAGTGCACACAGTCACTCTGTGGGTATTGTTTGCACATAAAGCATGTCTCCAACCAGCCATAACGCTGTGAGCCGTCGCAGTACGAACATTTGGCATGGCGGCAGTTCAGCGGCGGCTGCGGCTCCGGCCGTGGCGGCGGCTCCGGGAAACCGCCGGTTGGCCGCGCCTCGGGTTGATCTGAAATGAAACCCCAATGAACCAAATAAGATGACTGAATAAACTGCTGTGCCGGAGTGCAGTCCGCGGAAACTTGTCGAGTCGTTCCTGGGATGGCCTCCCGGCCGGTATTAAATTCAAGTCAAACCTCAACACATTTCTGTTCCCAAAACTATAGACCTGGCGGGTCATGTTTTCCTTTTCTTGCTGCTGTTTTCATCCATCTCAAATCTCTACTGCCCGTTCAGTTTAAGTTGTGTGTAAATCAAGCTTTGTATAGTCAGTATGCTCATGTGTGTGTGTGTGTGTGTGTGTGTGTGTGTGTGTGTGTGCGTGCGTGCGTGCGTGCGTGCGTGCGTGCGTGCGTGTGTGTGTGTGTGCCGGCGCGCGCGCGCCGCGCGGCGTGGATGCGCCGGCTTCGGACTAGTCTGCGGACAAGATTTTGCGACGGTTTTATAAACTATTATTACTGTCTCCGACCATTACCGTCCGTAGGTGATATGATCCACCGTTCGGGTTACTGAGCCGGACTAAATGATTCATTTATGCCCGCGACTCTAACCGACGGACAAAGCCGGCCAAAGAGCCTACTGACTTGGCATGTAAAATGCTGCACTGTGACTGCAATTAGCGGATTACTATCATTTGTTTGTTTGTTTTGCTGTTGCTGTTGGGTTGTTTTGTTTTTGTTGTTTTTTTTCTGTTCTGTTTGTTTGTTTGTTTTCGAGGAAACCCCGTGTACATAGTTGAGAATAGTGCATAGCATGCCACTCGGCGTCAAGACCGTTAAATGTTCTCTTAAACGCTGTCAGTTGCCGGGTTGCCTGGATTAACATCAATACTGAACGATATTCAGTAAATAGCCGGTCTCTCGATCCTGTTTATAGTAACTGAATATAATCTTGCACTCTGTCACTAAAGTCAACTGGATCGCGACACGCTGCCTCCACTGGAGAACATCACTGTCCCCACGGCCGCACTGAACAGAATGCAGATAATAATAATAATAATAATAATAATAATAATAATAATAATAATAATAATGGAACTTTGTAAAGCGCCTACCCTGCGGCTCAAAGCGCTGAACAAGCATACACACATAATGTACATCGAGATGGAAAATGTTATCCAAAAAAATTAATATGTATATATCGACAAGTGTTCAAGCATAATTATGCAAAAGATGCACACACACACACTCACACACACACACGCACGCACGCACGCACGCACGCACGCACGCACGCACGCACGCACGCACGCACACACACACACACACACACACACACACACACACACACACACACTGTACAGACTGATGGGAGTGAAGGAAAATGTGGTTTAACTGAAATATTCTGAGAAGAGAAACGTCTTAAGTTGACTTTTGAAGGAAGAGAGATCATGATGTGCGGTTGACTTTTGAAGGAAGAGAGACTCATGATGTGCGGAGGCCTGTTTGTAGATGAGTGATTTCAGGTTGTTTCGTTACTGAGGATTTGTTACTTTCAGGATCAACAGACGTCTGGATCGCGAAAAAGGTGTCGGTGACCCCCTGAATAAACTTCCCCCCCCCCCCCCCACACACACACCCACCTCCTCCCTTCTTCCCGGCCCCACCCCAATCCGTGGGTAATGAGGGTCTGAGTCCTCAATGAGTCTCTCTGTGTGTCTCTGTCCCTCTCTCTCGCCTTGATATGACCGTCATGGTTGAATGGGACGCGTTAAATCAAGTTCTCTCTCTCTCTCTCTCTCTCTCTCTCTCTCTCTCTCTCTCTCTCTCTCTCTCTCTCTCTCTCTCTCTCTCTCTCTCTCTCTTGTTTTGGGTACGTGACATGCGGCTTTAAGCTGTTCCTTCTCTTAGTGTTTTCTTTTTAGCCCGGCTGTCACCGGGGCGACACGATTATACTAGAGACCGCCTGGTAGGTAGTACGCATGAGACCAGTGATGCCGTGACCACCACACTTACGTGGAAGGGGCGTGACCAGTTGAAGACCTCGCCGGTACACGTGAAACCGCGATCATGGTGTTTTCTGAGTCTCGCAACCAGTGCCGTGGGGTACGTAAAGAGGAGATGGGGGGGAAGGGGGAGGGGGGAGCCTGCCGGCGAACACTGACACAACTCGCGGCTGAATCAAGAGGTTTAGACTGTGGCTTGGGCATCGTTTGCCAGACCGACTTTTTCTATAGCATTATGAAAATCGCTCAGTGACCGCACTCACACCTCCGAACGAAAACACCACCTCACCGACATTGGTGCTGGAGTCGGGAAAAGCCTGGCCGAGTGCCCAACAGGCCGGGCCCCACCATTGGCTGCAGGGGCCGAGGGGGGCGGAGCGCGGGGGTGAAAGAGCTATGCCGCGCAGCGCACTCCGATTTGACTTCTCGCATTGAAGCCGGGGGAGAGGGCGAGTGTCTGATGTGCGGAGCAAGTGCTGGGAAGTGTAGAGAGTGAGGTTTGAGGTTGGATACGGCTGCAGAGGCAGGCGGATTAGATGACTTGAGGAGCTGTGTAGGTCTGTTGCGGGCTAGTCGGGGTTGAGGAGGATGAGGACTGTGGTGAAGACCCTGGGGCTGCTGTGCTTGTGTCCTCTCGTCCTGATGCCCGTTCTGCTGGCACAGAGAGCGACACCCACCTGGCACCGGCACAACGTGCAAGGTAACCAACTCTTTGACTCGGGGGGATGCTCGGGTAGCTTGCCGGCCGTGTATCTGGCTTCCTTGCCCTTTCACCCAGTACGTAAGAAGCCAACTTCGACTAGCAAGTCGGTCATTATTTCGCATCCTTTCATTCTTGTTTCAGAAGCCCATTGAATTGTTTGAGCTACTCAAGGTGTTGTACATTTGTTTTTGTTTTAATATATAAACAAGTTCTCTCATTTTTGATTCTTTCTCGATGGTTAAACCGTTGTACCGGCAATGATAGCATTCTTCTCACGTCGATAAATTAGTTGTAAAAGAGCCAGATAACTCGCCTATCAGGATGTCTTGTTTTGCAGGTACTTCGGAAGTGTTTATACACTTATAGTATACACTTATCACGTATTTAAGTTGGCCAGCGGTGTGTCGGAATATTTCTAATGGGAATTCTCGGGTCTTTAGCCCTTGGGAAAATGCTAATTTCCGAGAGGCAATTATATTTCAGAATACAATGCATTACTGTAACACTGACAGTGCCTTTTCTTTCAGAAAGACACTTTAAGAAAAAAGAAAAAAAGGGTGCATGTGAGGGACACTTTACAGTTTGCAGGCTACCAGTGTGGTTCGCAGCAAAGTCAGGATCATTGGATACTAGGTTTCCCTCTTCGCACATCTTGTCTTGGTGTTAACACTGAATGAATGCATGCCTCCCCTCCTAACAAAACAAAACAAAAATCATTTGCGTAGCAGTTAGAATACCGACATGTATTCCCCGGACCATCTCGGACACTGCTATTCGGGCACCTGTGAGTATTTCAAGAAAGGAAGGAAGAGAAAGTGTAGTGGCTTCTCATAACTCACTTCAACTATCTCGAGTTACAGTTGACACATATTCGTAAAGTCAACAGCGGCCTGGATGTTCTTTCTTCTCGCCTTTGTACACGCCCCGAGGAGCCGTGAAAACGGCAGACGGCTCAACGCAGACCCCCATCAGGTGCCGTGTAGTAGGACCCTACCGACGGGAGCTGGTTGTCCGATTTTTCAGCCGCCGTCGGAGACAAATTTCAACAGCAGCGTAACATTGCCGAAACCGCATCCGTTTTGTCCACCCAGCAAGTCTTGGCGCTAATCGGCCGTGGGAAGATCGCAGTCAGCAGATCTCGTAGCTTGGCTGTCAGTCTTTTGGCAACAGTTCAGCTCTGTCCAACTCGGGGCTGCCGCGGTTGTTCACGTGCGATTCCACATTGTATCGTAGTTCGTCTGCCTTTTTATCGCTGTTCCGTCTTTCAACAGCTATTTGAACGAATGAAGATGTTAAGTAGAATCATTAGCATTTAGTCTTTGGGATACAACGCTAATAAACGCTCAATATTACGCTATAGCATTTATCACACATTAAACAGACACAAGTAAGTCCCCGCTCTTGCCAAAATGATAAAATCTGACAACAGGACTGATAATGATCAAGAAAGCTTGTGGTGTATTTATATTCATAAATGATTCAAATGACTGCCGATTCTTCACGGCACGCTCAGGTACATGCGGACGCCGTGGAGTCAGTTTATGGCTTTCGTCATTACTAGCACAAACACGCAGGCCACAACACTAAACAGGCAATGAAAGGCGCAGGACTGTACCGAGATCGTAATGTAGATCTTGCTTTGACTGTTACGGGCAATTTGTTCCGGTGCTATACAGGAACCATAGATGACGGTGAGTGTGGTCGTCCGGCTTCAGACACCTGTTTTAGTGTCGTCTTCTCACGCTCATTTCAATTTGACGTCGTTTTGCAGCTGCTGTGGACAGATACGATGTGTTCTACCCATCAACAGCGTCAGAGTCAACATCTTCGTATGATCATCAACAACATTTTCAAGAGCGCGGCGCGAGACATGCACGTGCTGCACGAGTCAGAGAGGACGACGCATGGACCACGCCCGGAGACGTCGTCTTCCTTGTCGACTCTCCTGTCATGTTCAAGGAGATTTTGCGGCTGCAGCTGATTCCTGCATCGGATTTTCTCTCTCCTGGGTTTGTGATTCAGCGTGTCAGTGGGAATAGTACTTGGCTGGAGGAGATCGGTGAGCTGGAGTGTTTCTATTCTGGATACGTTGAAGGGGAGGAGGATTCTGTCGTTTCCTTGGCCGTTTGTGACGGAATGGTAAGTGGGCATGATTTTGTTGATCTAAAACAGTTATCCCCCCCCCTCCCCGCCCCTCCGCCCCCCCTCCGCCTTTCGTATTTCACTCTCTCTGTTCTTCCCCCATGCTCTCTTCCCGACGCTCTCTCTGTCTATTTCCACTTTTCTGACCGCTTCCTTGACCGAGTGCTTTAGGCTTTTAAGAAATCGCCCTGATATGACTTTCACGTTAAACGGACGTTAAGTATCAAGTATTGTACAGATTGTACTTTGTGTTTGTCTGGATATGTCCGGCCCCCTTCAGTGAGTGGTTCCCTCAATGACAATTTTACTCTAAAGATACCTAGACAATACATACAGTGAGGTCGGCAGATTCAGTTTTGCTCTCCGAGGCGCGTTGTCGCAGCAGGCATAACTTCAGTGCAATGACCTAGTTGTGAGCCAAAAGTGACGGCTTCAAGGTTCAGACCGGCGTTTCTCAAGAGGGTCCCTGGTCGGCCCAAAGAATGAGGCGAAAATAACGACCTGTGTGCACCGCGACTCCTTTAATTGTCTCCTAATCGGCCGGAACAGGTATGTAATCATCGTCTCTCCTTGTCACTGTGCACAGTTCACCCGCCTGCCCAGTGCTGGGACGCACCCACGCTGTGCAGGGCTGTCCCGAACATCGGAGTTAAAGTTCCTCAGTAGAAAGTTTAATAAGTTTCACTATAGAAAGTTTAATATTTTGACAGAGCTTAGTTCACACAAGTCAGTAAAGTTCCAGTGTAATGACTGCTCCCCCCCACCCCCCCACCCCCGCTTTCAAAAAACGGACATGTCGTCAACATCTTGTCAACATGCATCACAGTCCCAAAATAAATCATGTATTCCTTTCTCTGGAGGAGCCGCGTAATGCAACATTTACCTTTGTTCTTTTTCGGATGTGTCGAAAGCTGATGACGAGAACTTAGTTCGTTTCGTGAAACAGACAGACAGGTTAAAGGATCGCTCTATTAACCGCGTAAATTAAATCGTATCAGCGTGTTTTCTTGTGGGTTTCTAAAGCTGATACAGTGTTACACTTACTGTCCGACATTCGGGTCACGTATAGATCTGCCCTATTGTAAGCGCTTGCTTTGAGCGACCATCAAGGACATTCTGAGCGGTCTTTTATTGGAGGTTTATTACATAGGTTTATGGATAGTCATGAGAAGATCGTCTTGGAAAGCAGGTGGAAATGCTGGCGGTTTATGTACACGTGTATTTCTGAAAGCAGTGCAAATGTTGAGAATATGCACCTTCTTCCCCCCTGGAAAACAAACTGATGCCTTCCGGCGTAGCAGAAGGACGGCAGAAGATAGCTCCAGTTAATTGCCACCGTTCCTCTTCTATGCAGTCAATTCTCCCTCGGCCCTCCAACGTTTCATTTCGGCTCTCACGTGCAGGCACTCAGGTGTTCAACAATCACCTATGACTGCAGCCAAAGAGTTCACTGAATAGTTACGGCCTACTTAGCTATGTGAACACCTTGCAAAGCGGCGTCTAAGATTTGTTGCTGATTACCATGGATAGTGAACATTAACAATGGTTTCTCGAACTCAGTCAGTCAGTGACAAGGGCATAAACAAGTTCATTCTGTCTGCATTCAATTGAGAAATCGGAAACA
>JABMCL010001305.1:1022500-1037500 GCA_018857735.1 Alviniconcha marisindica
ACCAGTAAACCGAACGGTAATCTAATCAACCGATCATTCACCTCCCGTCGATGCTAACTTTGTGTGATATTTTCACACCCGTCCTGTACTGGAGTCAGTCAGTGGATCACTCTATTATGGCTTAATTGCGTGGCCATGCTGGCATCGCCTCCAGTATGCCGAAACTTGAAAGATTTCCATCTTTTGATCCGGTCTCAGCTATTTTCCTGAAAGTTGAAGGCTTCATCGTTCCTCCCTCACACGGTTCCCGTGCTGCACTTTAATTGGAAATTGCAGTGTGCAGACATACACACAGACCTCGGACAGACAACACACACCGGCACCGACGGCATTCAGCATCGCGAGGGGAAGGTAGCAGCAGGTAAAAACTTGGCATACCCCCACTGACAAAAAGAGCAGCAGTGACGCGCAGGAAGCGATATCAGAGTGCAGTTTCTGGCCATGGTGGAAATTCGCCAACTCAGCGACTTGAAGGTGGCCGTATCTCGCTATCTGCCCCCATCATCGGCCCTGCCGCTTGCAAACCTCCTGCTGTCTCGGTCCGGCGTCTTCATCAGGTATGGAAAGGTACAGAGCAGAACGGTTAGGTTCATCTGCAACGCTGACAAGCAGAGAGAAAAACGAGACCGTCAGTTTGGCCGGAGCCGGGTTTTACTCCGTCTGCATAGTGTTCATTTTCAGCTCGAGGAGAACAAGATGTTTCTTTTCAGCACGTGGTGACAGCCAAAGGTGTTCATTGTCAGCTGGAGTAGCCAACCAAATACTTTGTTTGTTCGGTGCCTGCATGAGGACTTAGAAGGACAGAAGATGTTGATATTGATCGCTTTTATATAGCGCTATTCTCCGCTCTCGAGCAGACTCACTGCGCTCGCATGTGATTCTACATGAGTGAATAGCTTTTTATAGCGCATTTTATCTATCTAATTTCACTGTTAACAAGGGAAGAAGCGAAGGACGGTCCTTCTCAGCAGAAAAAGAAAGCCAAGAACGCATTTGCAGCAGGGAAAAACAAAAGATGATCGTTTTGGTGACGAGTTACCAGCCAAAGATGTCCATTGTTTGCACGAGTAGTCAACCAAAGATGTCCATTGTTTGCACGAGTAGTCAACCAAAGATGTCCATTGTTTGCACGAGCAGTCAACCAAAGATGTCCATTGTTTGCACGAGTACTGAGTCAACTAAAGATGTCCATTGTTTGCACAAGTAGTCAACCCGGCAAAAATGTTCGCTGTCAGCAGGAGCAGCCGACTAGAGATGGTCGTTCTCATGATTAGTGGACAGCCGAAGATATATTCACTATAGCAACACAAGCAGCGAACCAAAGATGTTCGTTGTCAGCTCGAGTATCCAACCGAAGACGTTAATTGTTAGGCGTGCACACACTGGCTGGCCTGAGCGCTTCAGTCCAGAAAGTGCTTTTGCGAAAAAATGTTCTAGTGAAAACAACAAACAAAGGAATGAGGAATGGAGTCTGGTCTTCGCCAGTCTTGCTTTAAAAGGCGAAACACTCCTTTGTGAAAGCGTACCAAACATGGACAATGCTATGACCTTGCTTTTTATAACTTATATAATAAAATAGAGCCGAATTGGAGGGTCTAGGGGTGTGTGTGTGTGTGTGTGTGTGTGTGTGTGTGTGTGTGTGTGTGTGTGTGTGTGTAGCTTTGAAGATGCCCGAGCGGGCATAAACAGAAGAGAGCATTGGCTGAGGCCAGTGACAATTGATCTTTACCGTTATGTATTATATGTATTTAAAAACTCTCCAGTGGGAAGATGAGGGCATATAAACCATGGTCTGGCCCGAGGCAAGCAAGTAATATATATATATATATATATATATATATATATATATATATATATATATATATATATTATATATATATATTTCAGCTGCAGGCTGATCTCAGTCCGAGAACTGATTAGATTTAGAGTCTGTGAGTTTGACTTGTTGACACCCACCGCTAAATCTGTCACATGGCTGCTTACGGTAAGGTGGGGGAGTCGGGTGCGGTGGGGTGGGGGTGGAATGAGGGAGTGGGTGGGTTGCAGACTGACAAAGAGAGAACGTCCTTAGAGATTTGACACGAAAAACGACCCGAAGAGACGCCAAAAGGATACTGTGAGTTGTATAATTATTATCCGTATCCAGGAGGTCAATAGTGGTTCTTTCGTGACTGTCACCAAAATTGGTACATTTCGATATGGCATGCATATAGCAGGGTACCTCCTGACCCAACTCTGTTTGTGTCTGCTGTAGATATAACATAAAGTAAACTAATAAAATATCTTTTGACCAAGTATACTTAAGACCTAGCTCGCTTTATTTAGTGTCGATACAAACTGTGGTGTCTATTGTCGGCATCACCGAAACCTTGCTATGCCTTTACTCCGGACTGTATTATATTTGTACATAACATACAGTTTGAACCGTAGTATATATATTTTGATTTCGTGTTTTAATAGTACCCCGTCCTCTGCCCCCACCGAGCGACAGTATCTCTCTGTGGCCATGTTCTGTATACTCTTCATAATAATAAATAAGCATGTATACACGGTACGTTGGACAGGGTGGGCTACACAAGTGAGCAGAAAGAAGCGGTCCATTCAGCCCTGATTTTTTATGCACACGCACCGCACACATTACGCAGAAGAGCGTATAACTAACAGCGAGAGGGGGAGATGAATGGGGTGAGCGACGAAAGGCGTTCTGAATGAAATGTTTGTTTCTGGGTCAAGTCATGCGGCCTCGTGGTCCATTCAACACAGCAGTCTCAGAACTCCTACAATATCAAAAACCTCCCCCACTCTCGCCCAACGTTAATGGCTGAGACTCGACTTGGAAGCCCTGCGGTGCAATGCACACCGAGTTCCTTGGGTTTTGGGGTCGTCGTTGTAAGGCAAGGTCGGCCTGAAGCCATCGCTCGCCTGCCTCAGGAGTTTGTGATGTACATATGTCGGAAGGAATGGGCTAGGGTGCGTTAAAGGAAATGAACACTTGGCGTCTGAGAACAAGGCAGCGTTATAGATCATCTGTTTGAAGTTGTGCAATTATCAAGAGGTATTTGTTGTTGTCGTTGTTTATTTAGTGTAACACTCATCCGTTGCCAGATTGTTATCCTCAGTTTTATTTTTGAAACTGAGTATTAATTGTTTACAGACAGACAGACAGACAGACAGACAGACAGACAGACACACACACACACACACACACACACACACACACACACACACACACACACACACACACACACACACACACACACACACACACACACACACACACACAGCCTCAGACAGCAATCTGTATATATAATATAAATATAATGTCTCTCTAATGGATATATATATATATATATATATATATATATATATATATATATATATATATATATATGATTTAATTACCCCCCCCCCCTCCCAGAATCAGCGTGTGACCGTGTTTCCGTGTGTCTGGATGATAATATGTCACATAATAATATTATTCTCTGAACCACTCAGCCGCTTGTAAGTAAAATCAATTTGGTACGATTGTACATCACCATGCGCCGGAGTGTAACGCATAAACATGGTTTGGTATTCCTAAGGTCAGTGTCACAGTGAGGACCCGTTCGTACAGTCTGAATCAGTGAAAGCGTTTCTTTTACAAATATCTTCTGAACTGCTGATCAATCCTTTTGCAACCAGACTTAAAGGACAAGTCCAAGGTTAGGGGTGATTTTTGACACGATTGCCGTTAAAGCTTGCTGAGAACAATGATGTAGGTGAAACTGTGATCTGAGGGTTATAAATGCACGAAAAAAGGCATTTTCTGTCGTACCGAAAGCGTCGCCATGACGCCCAAATCACGTGACCATATGCCTACTATGTCACTCTGGGAGTCGATGCAAAATGGCCAACTCGAGCTCCGAAGACGAAACTGATACTTTGCCCGAGAGACCCACAAGGATACAGCCGTATTAGTTTGAGCCTGTCGGGCAGGATTTTGAAAGAGTACCGGAACATCGTGTCAGCAAACCCCATGCGGTATTCCATGGAGTTTGCGAAATCTCACTCACTGAAGTGCTCGCTATACAAATGGGCGTGATGCGGCGCAGCAAGAAAGTGAGCTCGTTTGGACTGTATAAATTTAATCCACTTTCGCCTCACTGCGGGTCGATTGCGTGGGAGCTCGTGCATTGTTATACCTGGGGTCGTCTGCGAATTGTTACAGTTCGCGGCAACGCAGTAGGCCGGCATAGTTAACTTTTTTTGTCGACCACACGCATACACAGTTTACTGAAGAATCTAAGATGGCAACCGCACTGACTCCCCAGACTGACGTCACTTCCGGGAAAGTCTGCAGAAAAAAAAATCGATTAAAAACACAATTAAATTTTTTTTTTACATTTTTTATTTCATTAAATCTGAAACTAGTGACTCATTTGTCAATCATTTCGATGGTCATTTTGCATACTTAAAAACCTTGGACTTTTACTTTAAGAGAGGATGTACTTCAGGTGGAGTTTATGTACCTTGTATTTACGCGCATGCCAAGTGAGTTACCGTAGGCGACTCCGGTCTTTGTAGCTGTATTTGTGTCCGTATTTCGAGCGCTAATTAACTCCCTTGTGTTTTGATGATGCAGCCAGACTTAGTTTGCTGATACATCACCATAAGCCAGAGAGTTTTGTGAAACTGAAAAATATGATTGCTGTGTTCAAGGCACAGCGAAGGTTCAGAATTCATTGAATATTTTTTCCGGGTGATATCTTCTGAACGCTCAACCTTTTGACACAACGACCGGCGTACCTTATGACAACATTTCAACGTAAAAGAGAAACACGTAACTTGGTGTTTTACGCCCAGCCAACCATTACGGTTATATAAGGGCGAGAAAGAAAAACACGTGCACACTGAGAGCTCAAGAGCTGTGTGAAAGTCGAGGTGGCTGTCCTGGGCTCCCGTCCCTAATAAGCCTGCGGTTTCTGTGGACGTAAAGCGACACTTAACCTACACGTGTACTAGCACAGGCAACGAGCGGTAAAATGAGGTCCCGAACCCGACTGTGTCCGAGCAAAAAAAAAAAAAATCGTGCACGCAGGTCAACCGGCCCTCATTTGCCGCGGTGGTGACACGTGCAGGGGCTGCACACAGCAGTAATTATCGCTACGCGTCCTCGGTGTTCTGGGTGCGGAGTGAGCACTTCCTTCCGCTGTCCGCGGTGCAGCGTGGGAAGACAGCACGTGATCCATCCCTGGAACCAGCCGGCGTGCACAAGGGGATGGCTTCCAACGCCAGCGACTGCCGGCGTGCAGCCTACGTCAGCCTAGACCCAGCAATCAAGTATGAAAACCACTTTAAAATATAAATCTCTCAAAATACTTCGCCCTGATATAACCGTAATGGCTGACTGGGCGTAAAACACCAAGTTACTTACTTACTTACTCACTCAAAATACACTTTGAAACTGCGGAAGTGGGTTGGGGGACGGGGGATATTTAATACCCAGACAACCGCGATGGGCCAAACACCAGCTGTTTTACATCAGCTGATCAAACTACAGGTAAAAATCTGCGGGAATATTTGTTGCACGCATTGCCTTCTGTTTCACCTCAGCTGATTAAGCTACAGGCGTATGCAGGACTGTTTGTTGTACGCGTTACCGTCTGTTTCACATCAGCTGATCAAGCTAGAGGTAAAAGTCTGCAGGAATGTTTTTTGCACGCATTACCTTCTGTTTCACATCAGCTGATCAAGCTACAGGTAAACGTCTGCAGGACCGTTTTTGCACGTGTTACCTTCTGTTTCACATGAGCTGATTAAGCTACAGGTAAACGTCTGCAGGACTGTTTGTTGCACGCGTTACCGTCTGTTTCACATCAGCTGATTAAGCTACAGGTAAAAGTCTGCAGTCTGACTGTTTTTTGCACGCGTTACCGTCTGCTTCACATCAGCTGATTAAGCTATAGGTAAACGTCTGCTGGACTGTTTGTTGCACGCGTTACCGTCTGTTTGAAGACTGAAAGTGAGGGTAGATAGGTAGTGTTGCTTAATGTCCTCAGATGTCAGTTGACATATTAGGGACAAGCTGAGACCAATGCCGAAGCATGGTTCAATATAGCTTTACGTCCACGGAAACCAGAAGGCTCGTTAGGACGGACAGCCCAGGACGGCCACCTCGACTCTCACACAGCTCCTGAACTATGAAAAAAACCCTATGAAAGTGAGGGAACCGGCAAGGCAAAGCTCGACCTACTCTTGGCTTAAAAGAGAAACGTTTGCCAACTCTGGCTTCTGGTTCCTCAGCAGAGGGACCTAGGAGTTCATTATTCGTCATAGTCGCCCGTCGGCGTAGGGGATGGCGGGTGGCGGGGGGTGGGGGGGGGGGGGGTGGCGGGGGAGGGGTTGAGCGAAGTTGTATAGCAAAAATCTGAAACAAGAATGACTGCTAGCGTTCTAAAACAAGTTCCAAACACATAAAAGGTTCAAAAGAACGCTTATTTGTTATGACACAGACACACAGTTTGCAAATTTGCAGATTGTGTGTCTGTGTCGTAATAAATAACTTTAATAAGCGTTCTTTTCAACCTTATATATATGTTTGGAAGTTGTATAGCAGCAAGCAAACAACAAACGTATTTGGGACACCAGCGTACCACTACTGATCACTGACAAGACTTGGCTTTCGCTTCGGGCTTTTCTGTAATTGGCTGCATCCTCTTCCGTTCTTTTTTTTCCCTCTTCTTCTTTTCCTTCTTCCTCCGCCTCTCTCTTGGTTTTCCTGCCGCTGCTGTTGACTCAGCACAACAGTCAGAGCGTTACAATGCGCTCACGTTTGCCTTTCAGGCTACCATACTGAACTGATGATTATCACCTTCTTTATCGACAGATACGAATACGGTAATGAGAGAATTAGAGTTGTGTACTATGTAAATGGTGGGAAAAATATTTGTTCTACAGCTAGATCAAAATAGTGCGAAAACGCTGTCCGATCTCTCTCTCTCTCCCCCCTCTCTCTCTCTCTGCCTTTCTGTCTCTCATGAAGATGATAATGGTTATGATGACGCTGCTAAACAGGAGCTGTCACTCCGGGCAGCGGGGATAGCACAGTGCGAACGCCGGACTCGTGATTGAAAGGTCGCGGGTTCGAATCCTTGCAGGAGCGGCGCGAGAATGTTCTTCTCCAGGGTCAACTTTCTGTGCTCTTATTTCGGTATCCGTTCCACCCCAGTGTTACTGCAGATCCCGGTCATTCTGCCAAAAGTGCAGGTGGCAGGTTACAACTAAATAAAGTAAATATGGTGCTTAACGTCCACAGAAACCATAAGGCTTATTAGGGACGGGGACAAGGCAGGGAGGGGGTATGGATGTGGGGGAAGAGGGAGATTATATACCTGTCGCTACACTGTCACCACCAGAATGACTTCTGCATTAAGATGGGCAGCGATGAGAGCCATTTTAATGTTTCAGCAGGAAGTGATGGACAAAGTCACAAGACAGTGTCCACAAACCACAACCTTTTTGAAGAGAAAGGAGAGCCGAAGCGGTATCGAACCGAGGTCCTTCCGCTTACCAGCCTAACGCCTTACCGCTAGGCCAAACCGGCTCACACAAACCTCTCTCAACATAACCTGCCTTTATCAGTGATCCGAAGTCGGCTACCGCGGACGCAGAAATTATTGTTGAGCATCCTGAGTTACAGCTAAACACGCATGCACCTCACATATGTGGCTTTGCATGAAGTGACATGGTGCATGGTTGTATGGTATACAGAACGTGCCGAGACGGCAGCAGTTTCATGTGACACCAGCCATGCCAGCGCTGCAAGTACACCACTTACAGAAACGCACTATAAAAAGCTATTCACTCATGTAGAGCCTTATGGTTTCTGTGGACGTTAAGCACCATGTTTACTTACTTACTATGCAGAATCACATGCGAGCGCATTGAGTCTGCTCGAGAGCGGTGAATAGCGCTATGCAAAAGCGATCAACAACAACAACTACCACAGATACTACAAGTGTTGAGTCCCACTTTTATTATTTCGCTCTTTTTCGGCAGTTCCGTGCCCTTGGTGACAACAGCCCGTGCAAATGTATTATTTCCGCCCGATTTTTCGCCATTAAACGAACCAGGACAAACATAGCGTCACCTTCAGTCCCAACTGAGTGGCCGTTCAGATTTGGTCATGAGTCAAAGGTACACATAGAAACCTCCACTACTACTAGTACTAGTATCTCGTGTACACAGGACGCAGACGCGACAGTGTCGGTTTTGCGCAACATGTGGCAATGAGCTGGGGCAGAAAGACGAAGTCACGTCACCGGTGTCGTATTCAGTTCCTGTGTCTGGGGCCGAGGTCCTTCCTTGTATCTGGGTCAGACTCGGTGTAGGCAAGATATATTCTTAAGATATGTATAAAACTGGACCATTTTAAGAGTGCAAAAGTGAGCCGGTTTGGCCTAGCGGTAAGGCGTTAGGCTGGTAAGCAGAAAGACCTTGGTTCGAGTCTGCTTCGGCTCTCCTTTCTCTTCAAAAGTTGTGGTTTGTGGACACTGTCTTGTGACTTTGTCCCTCACAATGAATGAAACATTAAAATGGCTCTCATCGTTGCCCACCTTAATGCAGAAGTCATTCTGGTGATGACAATGTAGCGATAGGTATATAATCTCCCTCTCCCCCCACATCCATACCCACTTCTCCCCTTCCCTAATAAGCCTTCTGGTTTCTGTAGACGTTAAGCGCCGTGTTTACAAGTGCAAAAAGCCAGTTAGAGCCCAGAAGCTGTGTGAAAAGGGAGGTGGAGCTCTGCTCTCACGAAGTAAGTTGGATAATCTGTGGACACCGTCTTTGTAACTTTGTACCCCATAAACTGTTGAAAAAGCAAGTTGCGGAGTACGTAAGTTGTTTTGCACTGGCTGGCTCCCCATCACCTTCATATCTATTGGTTCTGGTGGTGACGGTCTTGCTTGCTTTTGCGGATCGGAGCGCTGTGGACGAGCATTTTTGGGGTAACACCCCCACCGTCCCCTCCACCCCCCCGTCCCTAATAAACCGTAAACGGTTTTTGTGGACGTTAAGCCCGAACGGAAAGAAAAAAGAGGGCAAAAGCTGCTGCTAATGCTAGTATAATTTCTGTATATATATGTCAGAAAGGATTGTACAGAATTTTGTTAAAAAAGAAAGAAAAAGAAGAAGAAGAAAAACTGAGATGACTGCCAGCATTCTGAAAGGTTGTGTTATTTCGTGCCATCGATAATGTCACACGTACGATGCTAATTGTGCCCCCCCCCCCCCCCCCCCCCCCCCCGGGCATGAAAATTTCTGAAGAAAATAGCGAGTCGCCAGTGTTCTGAAAGATTTGCGTTTGGTAACGTTATTCCGTACAGCTTTGTGTCCCGAATTTGTCTTCGTCGCACGTGGCATATCTGAACATTATAATTGTTTTACATGCTACGTCAGTGTAAGATCTTTCAAAAGTTGTGAAGTCACCCTGGGAGACGGAAGAAAAAAAGTTGGAGGCTTATTGATCACCCAGATGATTTCGGTTTCTGCTCTGTTAATCGTATGCTAGTATTTTCAAACATATTTTTTATTGCCCTCAGCAGAAGTTTCCCCGTGGATTGAAATCGGGTTGAAAGCCTGCTGTGCTGCCTGTCAACCACCAACGAGTTCTAACTTCGGTTAGTTTACAGATTTTGTGTATTTTATTGAGCGAAGTGTTCCGGTTTTTGTCCAAGGTATTTTACAAGCTTGGTACTCATCACTGGAGGTTCCTGACTGCTCTTTTACCTTTCAATGTCGTATGCAAGCTGTGAGGCCTCATTAAGCGAGGCATGGTTTTTAAAGAGAAGAGAATTTCATCCGTTTCCAAGGTTTGATTAGAAAGATATTATTGTCCACCGTATTGCAGGGTTCTGGTCAGTCAGCCGAGGTCGTGTTCAAGTTGTGTCCCTCACGATGATGATGAAGTGATGCTTTATGTCCTCAGATGTCAGTTGACATATTAGGGACAAGTTGTGACCAATGCCGAAGCACGGTGCAATAAATCTTTACGTCCACGGAAACCAGAAGGCTCGTTAGGACGGACAGTCCAGGACGTCCACCTCGACTCTCACACAGCTCCTGAACCATGAGTGTGTCCCTCACGTCACCAGTGTTCAATTTGTATCGTCCTTGTTGGTTGAAGTGTTGCTTTACGTCCACAGAAGCCGTAGGCTTAATTATTAGGGACGGGAGCCCAGGACGTCCACCTCGACTTTCACACAGCTCCTGAGCTCTGTATCGTCCTCTCCGTGTGTCGCCCTGATATAACCGTAATGGCTGGCTGACTGGGCGTAAAACACCGAGTTATTTACTTACTAACTCTCCGTGTGGTGATTTCATGCTGCAGAGAATATTGCGCGGCGCGTCGCGTTATCCCTGCATGTGGGCTATGCGCGTCCTGGCACAATAGCCGGCGACCGGCGTTGCGTGGCATCCCTAGTATCCGCGCATCTGGCTGCGCTCTATCATACAGGTTTAGGTGTTCCCCCCTCTGATTCCCGGCCACGGGCGGCTCGCGACGAGCTCTGCGCTTTACTTGCGTCTTCACAGTGGTTGTGTGTCGGTGTCGTTTCCGAGAGGAGTGCATAAGATACAGAGCTGATTTTGAGACTGAGTCAGAGAGCTCTCAGTAACTATGTGAAAGTCGAGGTGGCCGTCCTGGGCTCCCCGCCTAAGCCTTATGGTCTACGTGGACGTAAAGCAACATTCGAAGAAGAAGAAGAGACTGACTACTCAGACTACCAAGCATCAGAGAGAGAGAGAGAGAGAGAGGTGGCTTTGCATGTTGTGGCATAGTCTTCCTCCGTCAACGTCGCGAGGGCTTTGAGTACACGCTGTGTACCTTTAGACTTTGATCTCGGTGTACTCGCCCCAGAAAGTGTTCACTGTTACTGCGTCACCAGTGTTTGTCATAGGTGTCTGTATGGACTCGTGAGAAGGCTCTCCGTGCGTTATGCACACACACACAAAATGATGCATCGCTTGGGAAATTGGCCATTAGCCGTCACCGAGTCCTGTATGTTTGCGTCAGTCATAGGGGCCCAACCGAAGAAGCTGTGATCGTGGCAGTAGCCGCAACGGCAGCAGCAGCAGCAGCCACTTCAATGGTATTAACACTTCAAGCAGAATTAGTAACAATTAATGTCGTGCCAGTGCCTCTCTGGAGACAAATGTACGCCAGACAAGTCTAACAACAAATGAATAATACCAGGAACAGTGGTAGCACTAGTGAATCTGCATCAGTGGCGCGATTTGTGGCTGCGGTCCTGGATGGCCACACACAGGGAGGCTGGAGTGTCGAGTTGATGACCCCCATCTGTCGTGTGGAGCACATGCGACAGTGCTTTGCTTCCGTGCGCTTCCCGCCACTGCTTGTTCAAACAGCCAGCCCTGCTGTATATTGTCTTACTGTACACGGAAACACGTTCCGCAAACACTGACCGGCGCTCCAGCTGCTAACGTCACCCACACCGGCTGACCACCACCTTGTAGTTCGGACACGGAGGTGTGTGTGGTGTGTTGCGTGTGTGGAGGGGGTGAGGGAGAAAATCTGCAGTCTCTTTAACCCGACAACAGTTTGTAAGAGAGAGAAGAAAGCGGAGGGGGGGGGGGGGGGGGGGGGGTTGGTGGGGGGGGGGAGGAGTGTGTGTGTGTTGTGTGTGTGTGTGTGTGTGTGTGTGTGTGTGTGTGGAGAGAGAGAGAGAGAGAGAGAGAGAGAGAGAGAGAGAGAGAGAGAGAGAGAGAGAGAGAGAGAGAGAGAGAGAGAGAGAGAGAGAGAGAGTGTGTGTACGGATGTGTAACTGACGGGGGTATGCGTGGGGATGATATGAGAGAACAGACATTAAACCTTCACTCTGTTCCTCTTTTCTGATTGTTAATTCCATCAGAACGGCAGTCAGAAAGACAAGTGACAATAAGTCATAGATAGTGAAATTACGAACGTGTTGGTGTGCGTTCGTGTGTATAAGTCAGTACAAGATGTATGACTGTGTGTACTGAACTAATACTACAGCCACATCAAGCATTATGAGAAATTCATACTTTTTCATTTTCATATTCGTGCAGTCACCAAAAGTTTGTTCGTTCGTTCGTTTTAGGGAAAGCCGTTTCTTCGAGTGGCACAGTATAAATTATGACTCCAAAGAGTCTCTTTGGTTAACTACGTCTACTGATTTCAGTCACTCTAGAAACCTTTCTGGAATTTGTTGTTGTTGTAATAATGAAAAGTAATATGGAACAAATGTAATAGGCTGGTTTGTACCAAGTGCAGTTTCGCGCGGGCGCGAGCACACACACACACACACACACACACACACACACACACACACACACACACACACACACACACACACACACACACACAGCCCTTACAGATGAATCATGAATGGTCCACAACTTGACCTTGGCTAGTGATGGACGAAGTCGAGAGAAAGACATAAACTTGTCAGCTTCAAATCCACCTGGCAACTGAGGAAGAAGAAGGAAGATCGTCCGTCCTGATTTACGGACCAGAACGGCTCAGTCTGGGCCAAAAGAAATCGCACTCTCGCACTGGGCACGGTTCTCCGCTGGTGACACAACTCTGAATCATCACCACGTAAAGCAAGTTCTGTGTTTGGGTTGAGTAAAATCACAGTCTCCTAGCAAAGTTCTATGTTTGGGTTGAGTAAAATCAGTCTCCTAGCAAAGTTCTATATTTGGGTTGAGTAAAATCACAGTCTCCTAGCAAAGTTCTATGTTTGGGTTGAGTAAAATTACAATCTCATAGCAACAGCATAACCACATAAAGCAAGTTCTGTGTCTGAGTTGAGTAAAATCAAAGTCTCATAGCAACAGCATTACCACGTAAAACAAGTTCTGTGTTTGGGTTGAGTAAAATCACAGTCCCCTAGCAAAGTTCTATGTTTGGGTTGAGTAAAATCAAAGTCTCCTAGCAACAGCATTACCACGTAAAGCAAGTTCTGTGTTTGGGTTGAGTAAAATCACAGTCTCCTAGCAAAGTTCTGTGTTTGAGTTGAGTAAAATCACAGTCTCCTAGCAACAGCATTACCACGTAAAGCAAGTTCTGTGTTTGAGTTGAGTAAAATCACAGTGCCATAGCTGACGATTGTCCTCCGCTGGTGATAATTCTCGGCTGTTCTGATGTTAAACGATTTATGTCTCGGCTGTTCTGATGTTAAATGATACATCTCGGCTGTTCTGATGTTAAACGAGACGTCTCGGCGACCCGTCCAGCGCCATGATGTAGCCCTGAGGCCGTGGCCGGGTGACCGACAGCAGCTACTTGAGTAACGGATCATTCCAACAGGTTGCCGGCAGTTTGGCTGGTTTCGTCAGTTTAACGTCCCGTGCCATTTCTGTGATACAGACGGGGACTAATCCTGAGAAGGCAGCCTGTTTCCTGACGCGCGTACCACACTCCCGGCAGCTGCGGAATTATTTTTGCATTAAGATGGGCAGCAACGCGAGCCATGTCGTCGTGAACTCCGATTGGAGGGCTCACTGGACAATGTTTATAAGCACGACTTTGAAGAGTCAGAATGCCTCTTCCTCCACCTCGCCCGTCCCTAATAAGCCTAATATGGTTTCTGCGGACGTAAAGCATCATGAAAGAAAGAAGACAGAGTCAGAATCTTAAGGAATCAGAAAGCATGGTGCCCTTCTCATGGACTTATAGGTATATATATATGTAGTCCGCGGCCCTTCTTATGCAGATTACCAGAGGCAGGAGTGATGGCATCGTTAGTGCGTCGGCCTGGCATGCTGTCAGTGGGCCGGCAGGGTTTTGTCCTGGCTCCAGGAGCAAACGTGCGCACGGTTTCATTTTTCGTGGGCAAATTGGGCAGAAATCCTCCCTGGCCTCTGTTGCCCTGAGTGAACTGGCAGCAGAAGAGTACCTGGAGGCTCTCTTTGAAGGGGTTGGCCGGCAGTAGTTCTGCATCCGCCCGCACCAGTCAAACCGGCCCAGTAAAGTAAACATGGTGCTTAAACTCCACAGAAACCATAAGGCTTATTAGGGACGGAGAGGGGAGGGGTTATGGAGGTGGGGGAAGAGGAAGGTTATATACCTATCGCTACATTGTCTCCACCAGAATGACGCCTGCATTAAGATGGGCAACGGTGAGAGCCATTTTAATGTTTCATTAATTGCGAGGAACAAAGTCACAAGACCACAGCTTTTGAAGAGAAAGAAGAGTCGAAGCGGATTCGAACCGAGGTCCCTCTGCTTACCAGCCTAACGCCTTACCACTAGGCGAAACCTAGATCTGAACCCACATTCGATCCGCCAGCTTTCAACTTTGCCAACCGTTGCAACGCTTTGCCGCTAGGCCAGATTAGTTGACTTTTTCACAAGCTGCACTGACCACTGTCAGTAATGAAGAGTGGAAGAGGAAGGAGCGTGGGGGTACTTGCGGAAAACTGTAAGACAGATGGTGTGCTGGTGGAAGTCGTTAGTCCTGGCTAAGGGGATGGACTAAGTCACGGTGTGAGCCTGTTTGGCCTAGTGGTACGGCATTAGGCTGGTAAGCAGAAGGGCCTCGGCTCGATTCCGCTTCTGCTGTCCCTACTCTTCAAAAAAGGTTGTGGTTTGTGGACACTGTTTTGTGACTTTGTCCCTCACAATTAATGAAACATTAAAATGGCTCTCACCGCTGCCCACCTTAATGGAAGAGTCATTTTGGTGGTGGCAGTGTAGCGATAGGTATAATTTTTATCCTCACTCTCCCCCACCTCCATTCTCCCGTCCCTAATAAGCCTTATGGTGTTTCTGTGGACGTAAAGCACCATAAAAGAAGAAGAGGGATCACATGGCCACACGGGACAGGCTACACATGGACAAAGTCCTGGCTATTGTCATAGGTAGACTTAGTCCTGGCTACACATGTCCGAGTGCTGGGCACGGGACATACACTGAGTCCTGGCTACGGGCGATGGGACTAAGTCTTGACTACAGGTGATAGGCTAAGCCATTGATAC
>JABMCL010001305.1:1042500-1050000 GCA_018857735.1 Alviniconcha marisindica
TTTTCTTTTTTCTTTTTCTGACCTGCATTCCTCTCGTACCTGCCATCTACGGGTATACTTATGAAACAGTTCTTCAGCATTGATGCTGAAAATATGGAAATGCTGATTACTGGACCGCAGCCAGGTGTTGTTCTGTCGGTCATCATGCGTCGGCGATGCTTGGGCCGGATCACACACACACACACACACACACACACACACACACACACACACACACACACACACACACACACACACACACACACACACACACACACACACACACACACACACACACACACACACACACACACACACGTACGCACGCACACACACACACATGTACGCACGCACGCACGCACGCACGCAAACACACACACACACGTACGTACGCACGCACCCACGCACACACACACCACACGCGCGCGCGCACACAAACACGCACACACACACCCGGAGAAGCAGGGGTGTAATTCTGGTCTGAATTTGTTGGACATTGTACAGCTATTTGCAAACAGATCTCTCCCTTCAAATTGTTAGCAGGAATCTCGGCTCAATGACCCTAGGAACAACTGATGTAGCAAACTGACTGGTGTGTGTGTGTGTGTGTGTGTGTGTGTGTGTGTGTGTGTGTGTGTGTGTGTGTTTGCGTGCGTGCGTACATGTGAGTGTGTGTGTGTGTGTGTGTGTGTGTGTGTGTGTGTGTGTGTGTGTGTGTGTGTGTGTGTGTGGTCGTGTGTGTGTGTGTGTGTGTGCGTTGCACGAATTGATAAACTATTCAGCCTTCAGCCGTTCCTCCCCCCCCCCCCCCCAACCTCGGTAACTCTATATTTTGCCTTGGCTGCTGTAGTAATAAACATTTGCACAGGCTCCGACAGGAGCTGTGTCGGGGCGTGCTTGTATTGCTGTTGCTTTGTTTATCATGTTCACGCTTTGACAATTTTTCATCCGTAGCACTTGCGTACGTGCTTCGCAACAAGCAGCGCTTGCGGTCAACGCTAAACGCGTCTGGCGGCCCGGTGACGGAGCGATGAGCACGAGAAGTTGCTGCAGCGGGCGGTGCTGAGTCTCGCTGTTATCAGTAATTTTACTTGTAATAATAATAATAATGGAAATTTGTAAAGCGCCTACCCCGCGGCTCAAAGCGCTGTAACGAATCATCTGAAATAAGGATGACTGCTAGCGTTCTAAAACAAGATCCGAACACACAGTATTATTAGTGTTTCTTTCAACCGTATACACTGTAGATCCGTGTTGCAGACTAGTTCAGTGACTGCAGTTTCGGGTTAGCGTCCTTGGTCAGTGATTGCAATATCGGGTTGTTGTCCTGGTTCAGTGATTGCATTATTGGGTTATCGTACTGGTTCCGTGATGGCAGTATCAGGTTGTCGTCCAGACCCGGAGACTGCGTGGGGAGCGAGCTGATCCGCTCTGACCGTTAGTACTGTAACAGGACGTCACGGCGATAAAAGTCAGATAAAGTTATAAGCACACCTAGGACGCTCCGTACCATTTGATTGAAGACACACCTTTGGATGCAGGAAGGTAAGAGACCAGCGCCCGGAGGTTGGCGTCTCAGGTGAGCTTACTATCAGGGGGGCTGCCAGGGTCTGGTAACTAGCAGTGAAAGTGGTCGGGCGTTGCCGGCCTCCTCTCCCCCCCCCCCCCCCTCACAAACCCCCCACCCTGCCGCACCGTCTCTCCCCCTTCTCCACTGTCTGGAACAGGGAAAGCTCAATGTTCTTGGGGGGCGGGTAGCAGGTATCAGAAAAAGTCTGTGGTTTTGGGGGTGGGGGGTGGGGAGGAAGTGGCCCCTGTTTGTTCACATTGTCCCACCCGACCCCACAACACAACACGTGGAGCGCAGCTGCTGTATCAAGAGCAGCGTGTATAGAAGGTTGCGAGTCCAAGAAGTACGCTTGTCTCTCTCAGTGCTTGCACGTGGATCGCGGACCCGTTCTGTTCCCCCGGTGGATCGGCAACATTGTACTTTGGTTCTGAAGGTCGAGGCGCCAGCAGCGAGCTTCCTTGCTTCTATACAACTGAAGTAGTAAGGGATAGTGTGTGTGGACCCTGTTCACGTAAACGGGTTTTGGATGCTAGTCAGATGGTCAGCACCAGAGACTTTACAAAGACCTTGGTAGGGTCTCTGCCAGCACTACAAGGCACACAATGGAGCGTGTATGAAAGTTGAAACATTCAGCTGTAGATAATTGAACAGATGTGTGTGTGTGTGTGTGTGTGTGTGTGTGTGTGTGTGTGTGTGTGTGTGTGTGTGTGTTTTGTGTGTGTGTGTGCCCATCTTCTTAGCACGAACGAGACATTAGCCCACCTTACTCGGACATTTTACCACCTTAGCACGAACGCGGACATTTGTCCACCTTAGCGCGAACGCGGACATTTGTCCACCTTAGCACGAACGCGGACATTTCTCCACCTTAGCAATTCAGATGTCCCCGTTCGTGCTTAAATGCTAAAAGTTTGCTCCTAGTTCTCAACTGCTGTAACGTTTGATCCTTGTTCTCAACTGCTAATCGTGTCCCAAGTCCAGTTTGGAGGGATTGCCGTTTGCTGGGTGCATTATTTTAACGGGCCATACCGGCAGGTCAGTGTACGCAGTGACCAACATTACGGTCTTTGACTGCAGGTGAGCACAATGGGACACGAACCGGGACTAGCTCGGCGCGGCGGCAGTGGCGGGGCGGGACGACGATGATGATGAAGGCAGAGACGAGGCTCTCAGTACGAGTTTCACGTGCTGTCGTTCATCTTTTTAGCTTTTGTGTCCTTGGTAACGGGCGATATGTTCGGTGTCTGCTCGACGTCAAAACAAAGGGAACCATAATCAGGAGAAGGAGGAGAGAACTCTGTCCTTGCCTCATTCGCACATTAATTTAAACACTCTTCGTGGTGTATGCAGTCTTGCACAAACAGGCGCCCGAAGTTTTTTGCTTACACCTTTGTTCTTGCTGTTGGTTGGGTATAAATTTGTTAACACATTGTGCCATGCCATTCTGGTGACCCATGAGGGACACTCCAAGAGGAGGGGAGGGAGGAAACTTATATCAACAGGATGAATCCTTTTTGTTCATACAGAACACTACACTGTCAGTCACCATCAGAACGGACCTGCGTCAAGTCGGGGGTGGGAGGGTGGGATGGCCGTGGTAGTGGAGGGATTGCTCATAAACCACAACCGTTGAAGAGAAAGGTGAGCCTAAGAGGATCCGACCCGCAGTCCGTCTGCAAACCAGCGGAGCTCCTTACCACTGTTGGCCAAATTTGCCTACACTTTTCAGTTTGGACGGGATGTATACACCTCTGTTACAGGTACTATATTCTAAACTGTGACGATGATGAAGCAAAACCACCTGGAAGACTTGTGCCTGTGAGCAAGGCTCGTGTGTGGTCGAGAGGCAGTAAAGAGCGAGCTCATTTATTGTGGGAAGTGACGACAGAACAAAGGAGCAGACCGCTATGTCACTGCAGCCGTTCGCTAGGAGTTCAGTGGTGCGTGCCCACGACCCCAGCGCTGGCCGCTTACTCCTGGTGATGCGTGTCTCATCGTGTCTTGGGCTGGTATGCAGAGGGACCATGGTTCCAATCCGCTTCGGCTCTCCTTGACAAAATATTAGAACTAGCCAAGTATACAAGTTATGAATAAATAAAGTTAAACTGAATAATGTAACAGTCTCATTCATGCAGTGTAAGCTAACACACACACACGCACGTACGCACGCACGCACGCACGCACTCACGCACGCACGCACACACACACACACACACACACACGACATGGCATAACGTTTCGCAGTTTGCACAGGCGGGTACGAACAAACCTGCACATCCGACTTACGAACCATGCAGTCTAAAACTAAGCCACCCCTAAGTCACAGCTAATCACACTTGCACGAAGACTTAATTTCGTAGTCTGTGCAATTCGGAGCATCACGGAAGACATGATCTGCAGTGCCACGAAGGCTGAAGAGGATCAGTGCAATATACTGCGCACTGCTGTCCTACGCAGGATTGTGCAGCTACGCCATCTACGGCAACACCGACAGCGGATAGTTGTGAAGCAGTTGACCGTTCAGTTCAGTTCAACGTTGCTTTCCGTCCACAGAGACCGTACGACATCAGAGCTCAGGAGCTGCGTGAAAGTCGAGGTGGACGTCCTGGGCTCCCGTCCCTAATCAGCCTACGGTTTCTGTGGACGTAAAGCAGCACCCAGCCAACCAGACCGTACGGACTATTAGGACGGCCACCTCGACTTTCACACGGCACCCGAGCTCTGCGATTGACCCATCCTCTCTTTGTTTTTCACTTACTCATGTCTTCCAGTCTGAGAGCCTGTTTTGACAGCTGTTTTCGCAGTCAAATTACAGTAGCAGCGAACGAAAGGCCGGTCACTGAAAATGTATCGGGGAAAGAATGCCCTCTTCCGTAACTGCATGTCAGCAGACAATTATGAATACAGTGGCTGGATTTGGTATTGGAGGTCCAGTGTTCAGGTTCAATGTGTGTGTGTGTGTGTGTGTGTGTGTGTGTGTGTGTGTGTGTGTGTGTGTGTGTGTGTGTGAGAGAGAGAGAGAGAGAGAGAGAGAGAGAGAGAGAGAGAGAGAGAGAGAGAGAGAGAGAGAGAGAGAATTAAACTAGCATGACTTATCCCAGTCAAGAATTTGTCCACTAACAAAGTCGAGTCGCTTACCCCGAGGAAAGCTGGCTGCGACAGAGTCGCGCTAGCTGATAGAAGTAGGCCCTGACACGTTAGTAGAATGTGTACAGAATGACCGTGTTCAAGCATGACCTGACACGTTGGTAGAATACATGTACACAGAATGATTTTGCTAAGTTAAAGAGTTTTCGCAGCCGTGGGTTCTTTAACGTTTTACACACCTGCAGGACACACGGGACTGACCTTGACTCTTCGTGTCACCCCAAGACAAAATGTTGATAGAGGCGAAAACTATTGTGGATGATGGACAGATAAAGGAATCATTCTCCGCAACCGTGTACCAGAACGAAGACGGTTCCACAGGTGTCGGGTTTAATACGTGGCAAATCCCATGAGCGTGCATTTCAAACAGCTAGGGATGGTCTCACTCTCAAGGGGGTGGGCCGTCGCCAGGGGGTTCAACAGTTACTGCACATGCTGATAACGGCATGTGTGTCACGTTGGCTCCGCACCGGAAGCGAGTGATAGGATGGACGGGGGGGGGGGGGGGGGGGGGGGGGTCGATGTCCAGACTTTGTGTCGCTGCTGCAGCGACGCGCTGTGTGCACAGGCATAAACCACCCTCGCCTAAATCACTAATTAGGTCTCGTTATTCGGGCGGCTGGTGCAGTTCATTTCGGTCCACGGTGACCTAGTGTACTACTGTGGTTCTACACAACGCTCACGCCAGGAGAAGAGGCAGCAACGAGTCAGCTCGCTGCCCCTGTTCACACCCGAGTCTGTGGACTGAATGGGTAATGACCGTGACCCGGTGCAAGCAACAAATCCTGACTCATCAAAACACACAGGGCCACACAGCCAGCACTCCGCTCGGTCGATCGTTTGTTGCTGCCACTAGTTTGATCAAGTCAAGGGAGCCGGTTTGGCGTAGCGGTAAGGCGTTAGGCTGGTAAGCAGAGGGACCTCGGTTCGAATCTGCTTCGGCTCTCCTTTCTCTTCAAAAGCTGTGGTCTGTGGACACTGCCTTGTGACTTTGTCCCTCACAATGAATGAAACATTAAAATGGCTCGCATCGCTGCCCATCGTAATGCAGGCGTCATTCTGGTGGTGACAGTGTAGCGATAGGTATATATATATATATATATAATATATATATATATATATATATATATATTCTTCCCTCTTCCCCCACCTCCATACCCCCTTCCCCCCTTCTCCCTGTCCCTAATAAGCCTTATGGTTTCTGTGGACGTTAAGCACCATGTTTACTTATTTGATGAAGACAAAAACACCTGGAAACAGAACCTATTTTGATGAAGGAAAATCGACTTCCGATATGTTTAGTACAATTGCATGTCTTAGTGTCATCAGACGTGTACAGTGTGGACAAAGGAGGTTCCTTCCGCCTATTCTAAGCTGAACAGACATCACGTCGTCAGTGTGAATGTGTGAGGTGGGGAATGTGTCTTTGGGTTTGCATTGCAATGTCCGCACGCGCGCGCGCGCGCGCGTGTATGTGTTTGTGTTGTGTGTGTGTGTGTGTGTGTGTGTGTGTGTGTGTGTGTGTGTGTGTGTTTCTCTCTCTCTCTCTCTCTGGATGGGGAAGGGGGTGGTATCTCAACCAAGCCAGCTGGTTTTCAGCCGAAGTTTTGCCAGTGACAACACGATTTGTGTCATAAAGTTCCTGTTGTCCAGTTGCAGACACCACAGCAGGGTGAACATATTCATGTCACCACTGTGATCATCGCGTAATTCACAATGTACAGTTGCGCTGTCTCAGTCAAGTTTGTATGGCGGCTCGTGACCAGCAGATCGTTCCGTTGTCCATGGCATAATTGTGCAACAACAACGTGGTTGTTGCGAGTGACAAATAACGAGTAACGGGGAATTAACGAGAATGATTATTAGTCGGAACCGTGAATGTAATCCAGGTGAGTTAATAATTGGATTTCAATGTCCTGTCAACCGCCACCCTAGCTCAAGGACGATCGAACACCGTCATGAAAGTTTCTGCGACAAATCACTAGAACAGGACATGGTTACATGTGGAGGCCCGAAACCGGATTTCCTGTAAAAATAATTGACCTCGTTCTAGACCGAAATCCGGCGGCAAAACATCCTGTGCTTCGTAATACGTTAACCAGCTGTAGTATGAAAGCTGGTAAGGCGTCACGTCAACTACCTTTGCTGTTTAAAAGCTGATGGAACATCATCAGAACCAGGTCCAGCACCTCACAGGCGCCATGGCAGCTAGGAGCTTGCTTAACGTTATTGCCGAGACAAAGCCGCAGGTACACGCATATTGGCACGGCGCTGTGGGCGGCGAAAACTCGGCTCATTTGTTCTTGGAACAGTCTGAGTGAACCATTTTCTGCTGTGCCTCAAGACAGTCTGAGTGAACCATTTTCTGCTCTGCCTCAAGACAGTCTGAGTGAACCATTTTCTGCTCTGCCCCAAGACAGTCTGAGTAAACCATTTTTTGCTCTGCCCCAAGACAGTCTGAACCATTTTCTGCTCTGTCGAAGACAGTCTGAGTGAACCCTTTCTGCTCTGTCCAAGACGTCTGAGTGAACCCTTTCTGCTCTGTCCAAGACAGTCTGAGTGAACCCCTTCTGCTCTGCCAGACAGTGAGTGAACTTTCTGCTCTGCCCAAGACAGTTTGAGTGAACCCTTTCTGCTCTGTCCAAGACAGTCTGAGTGAACCCTTTCTGCTCTGTCCAAGACAGTCTGAGTGAACCATTTCTGCTCTGCCCAAGACAGTCTGAGTGAACCCTTTCTGCTCTGTCCAAGACAGTCTGAGTGAACCCTTTCTGCTCTGTCCAAGACAGTCTGAGTGAACCCTTTCT
>JABMCL010001305.1:1055000-1070000 GCA_018857735.1 Alviniconcha marisindica
TAATTCTAACAAATATACAGAAGCATCGGAATTACATTCCGTTCCACAGAGAGAGAGAGAGAGAGAGAGAGAGAGAGAGAGAGAGAGAGAGAGAGAGAGAGAGAGAGAGAGAGAGAGAGAGAGAGAGAGAGAGAGAGAGAGAGAGAGAGAGAGAGAGAGAGAGAGAGAGAGAGAGAGAGAGAGAGCTGACACTGTGTCGTGAGCTTAGGTGAAAAGAGGGAACAAGCGCAAACGAAGCAGCAAACCGACTGACAGGTCTTCAAGGCCAGAGACCGGAGGTGGTCGAGGTGAGGGGAGGTCACGCGCCCTTCCAATCCCCAGAATTACCTCCCCTGCAGTCACTGATTTGTGCACTCTCTGTCAGGTAGTTGAGGCCGTTGCCATCCGGCAGCTCCAGCGCCGTTTATCGGGCCATCAGCTCATCAGCGGAGTGTCGATGGCCGCACCTGTCGTTGCGGAGGTTATCGCCGTCGTCAGAGTAGTTGGCGTTGCGGTGAAGGTGGTGAGGGAATTGTGTGAGCCGCATGGGGTGGCGCCACTGTGGTTGCCTATGTACCTCAGCATGGAATGGTTACAATATTGTGAGTACGAGACTGTAGGGAAAACACGGCGTCTGTGAAGTGAAGCTAGTTGTCGGCGGGCGGCGGGTGGGGGTGGGGGTGGTGGTGTGATTGGGGGGTGTCTGGCCCAGTTTTTACTTGCTCTGGAAGATAAGATGTCGAAGAGGCATGTGTCAAATTTTGCACTGCTGGTTGTGGTCAGCTTCTTGGAAGAGCCGGCAGCTCGTGTGCATCAGCTGGGTTGGAATGTTCGAATCGCACTGAATACTATACTATACTTTGAGCAGTGGACACTGGATTCCGCATTTAGCCTGAGAGAGAGAGAGAGAGAGAGAGAGAGAGAGAGAGAGAGAGAGAGAGAGAGAGAGAGAGAGAGAGAGAGAGAGAGAGAGAGAGAATGGCATGCAGACAGGTAGAGATATAATACAGAGAGAAACTTGCATAGCTTTTTTGATCGGGTGGGTGGGTGGGGGGTGGAGTGATGCTTAACGGAACAAGTTCCACAGCTGCCTGACATCGTCAGGCGAAGCAAGGCAGTACGCATCAATGAAGACAGTACACCACATCTTCTCGGGGCCAGGCGTCGTAAGTCAGACCGCTGAGTGCATGGTTGATTAGTTTAGCTGAAACGTATTAACGGACTGATTGTCAGTTTAATTAGGTCATCTGAAGATCGATCATTTCGGGGTCAGTTTAATTAGGTCATCTGAAGATCGATCATTTCGGGGTTCCCACCACTGAGCGCAACCAAGACGGACAGCGGATCTCCATCAGGAAGTTACATAATTCTGCGTACGCTGTCTCCTGGCCCGCGACGTGCCGACGACGGCGTGGCGTGTAATGCGGCTGAGGGCGTTGGCGGGCAGATTGTTCCAGTCATGTCCGGAATGTCGGCACTGCCGCTCTGTAGAGCTGCCCGTTGCTTGCATCACTGAAGGCCTGTGCCCACGTCGCTCTCATGAGTCAACCACTGATTGAGAAGTGCTGCCGTTTAACGTAATGGTAAGGGGCGGGGGGTTGGGGGTGGGGGGGGGGGAGTGAGGGGTGTTAAGCGCTTCCGCTGAATCCACGCAGAGTATTTATTAGTGTAAATGTTTATTAAGATTATCATTAAGATTATGTGAGCCAGTTTGGCCTAGCGGTAAGGCGTTAGGCTGGTAAGCGGAAGGACCTCGGTTCGATACCGCTTTGGCTCTCCTTTCTCTTCAGAAAGGTTGCGGTTTGTGGACACTGTCTTGTGACTTTGTCCATCACTTCCTACTGAAACATTAAAATGGCTCTCATCGCTGCCCGTCTTAATGCAGAAGTCATTCTGATGGTGAGAGTGTAGCGACAGGTATATAATCTCCCTATCCCCCCACCTCCATACCCCCTTCCCCCCGTTCTCCCCGTCCCTAATAAGCCTTATGATTTCTGTGGACGTTAAGCACCATGTTTACTTACATACTATTAAGAGTATGCCTGCTCATTGACTTGATCTGAAACAGAATGAGGCCCAGAGCGCCAGTGCACAATCAACAAACAAGGGAGTTAATTAGCGCTCTAAGACGTCACACGAACACAACAACAAAGACCTGAGTCGTGTACGGTAGCTCTTACCTGGCATGCGAGTAAATGCAAGATACATAAACTGCACCAAAAAACAAAAACAAAATCAGTATCTGACAATCTTTTGCGTAGAAGCTGTCACAATACGTGAATAACAGTGGCATAATTAAAATTTCTTCAATTTCGCAGCGGTTAATCCGGCCCGGATTTCTGCGCAACTGTCACGTAGGCGGGTACCGGCAAGAGCAGTCTGTAAGCAGCTTCATCACGTACAGCCACCCGGTCTCACGTGCTTGTCTCAACATTGACCGTCTCGGGTTTTGTCTGACATTTGCAGAGCCAGCCTCTGTCTTATTTCTGTCCCACTTTCCTGGGTCTTTCGCATAAGTGAATACGGACCTTTCTCCCGCGTTCTTCTCAGCCGCTGTGATCTTCACGGGAGTGGTAGCCTAATCAGTCTTCATCGTCTGTCTCGACCCTGCCTTTGCCTCCGGGGCAAAGTGTGTCAGTGTGCACACTGAGGGAGTTTCCTCGCTGTCTCGTGTGTGTGTGTGTGTGTGTGTGTGTGTGTGTGTGTGTGAGTGAGTGAGTGCCGGTGAGTGAGTGTGTGTGTGTGTGTGTGTGTGTGTGTGTGTGTGTGTGTGTGTGTGTGTGTGTGTGTCTGTCTGTCTGTCTGTCCGTGTGCTTGTGTGTGTCTGTATATGTCTCTGTGTGTGCGTAACGCAGAGACGTGTCAGTGCTAGATAATATTGCGGTATCTTACCGGCCCCTCACTCATCACTCGGCAATTAACTCCCCGACACATCCCTTGGTGATTATCCCCCTCACTCATCCCCCGGTGATCAGCATCAGGTCGGCCTGCCAGGCCGTCCGGCCCGGTTATCTCACGCAGTGCCGGGCCCATTAAGCTGGGTTCAAAACGTCACCAGCACCGCTCTCGTCCAAGGAACGGAAATGCAGAGTATCTGTGTGTTTAGGGATCATCAGCGTTCACTGGTCTGAAGACGACGATGATGGTGATGTTACGTTTTTATAAAAGAACCACGCTTTCACCTGTGTAGAGCGGGTAACAGTCCTGTCTTGATTTTGTTTCCGGTGTAAATTGGAACCATTAGCGGCTTAGCACTGAGCCGCCGATGTGTGGTATCATTATCATCATTATTGTCGTCTCGTCAGTGGTGCTGGTGTTGTTGTCGTAGGCATTCTGTTTAAATACAGATTATACCACTCAAAAATCGGGGGTTCTTTTCTTTTGCCGCGTGAATGTTTCCCTCTGACGTACGTGTATATCAAATGATTAGAAAAACGAGAGTCAAAGAGTAAGGTACAGATATGCACTGTCATGCACGCTCTCACACAGTGAATAATACGACACAATCACAGTCTTTCAGCTGTCGAAACCTTGAGGCGGTCATATCCATGAAATAACCCAGAATGACAACAAAATGAATATTCATCGTAGGCACCAGTCTGTCATTCATACCTGCCTCGCCAGCAGATGGGCCTGACAGGCAGACATGATTGACATGATTCGTAATGACATTAATGAGTTGGTCATGCAATGCCGGCGGTGCAGCCATATGGATGTAAATCACGTAGTCTGGTGGCGAGCTGCTCGGAGAGCTATTGACGTCTGTCCATCCAGACACAGGTAGACACGGAGAACACATTAAGAGGTGGTGACGTCTCTGCCGTCCAAACAGGCACAGACATGTTGACGTCTGCATGTCCATCCAGACACAGATATGAGGACGGATGACCATCCAGGCACTCACACACACACACACACACACACACACACACACACACACACCACAGGCACACACGCATGAAGGCACGCACGCACGCACGCACACACTCACACACACACACACATACTTATAGTACACACACACACTCATGCACGCACGCACGCACGCACGCACGCACACACACACACACACAAGCAAGTGCGCGCGCAAAAAGAAATTGACAATAAAGCCAACAAAAGAAACGAAAAGGCGCTAAAATGTGTCTGTCCAATCACAGCGCATGCGTGCCAACACGAAAAGACAGAAGTCGAAGCTTGCCGACTTCATGCGCCTTGCCAGACACTCTCCCAGACACTGCACTGACGAGACAGGTGCCACACAATCATTCGACCTTGAGACGTACAGACTATACAGCCCCATATTCCACGAGCCTCCCCCCCCCCCCCCCCCCCCCCCCCCCCCCCCCGATTCTTTGATTTTCCACCACTCCACATGTTGCGTGCACCCTGTGCACTAACATTTGTTTAGAACCAGGAACAACTCCGTCCCCGAAACCGAGAAGTGTTGTAAGAGCTGGAAGATTCCTTTGGCATTGCGTGAGGTTCTTCGTGGCCAGATGTGGGCGCCAGACTGAAGGTTTCGTAGGCTTAGGAAATGTTCAGGGGGCAGGACATGATCAATGCAGTATGCTTCTCAGTGAAGGTCTTCCCTAGCTGTAAGTCCCGCTGGGGGAGAGAGGCCGGAATGTACCTATGAGACTCTCACAAGTCGCTGCCTGACGTAGGGTGGAACATGATCGTCCTTTATGTCCCGCAGCCATTGCAGCCAACTTCATGGGTTTCGTCAATACGTGCCGTACTGACGAAAATCAAAAGGATATAGGGTGAACCCCGAAGTAGGGTGAATGCTATCCACAAGAATACTAATAACTTCTACATGTTTTCAGCAAATTACTTCATCATTTGTATTTGGTGCACACTAACTTCAGCCTCCAGCTTCTAGGTCAAAAAGTCCGACTTTTATGTTCTCTCCTAAATGTGTTACAAATTAATGACCCCCTTGGCGTGCACACTTGCAAGCGACGCGCGTGCCTGCAACTCCAAGGGGGTCATTTGGAACACATTTGGGAGAGAACATAAAGGTCGGACTATTAATCTGACCTACAAACAGGAAATTTTGTGGAATGACCATGCACCCACGGAAGTTAATGTGCATTAAATATGACATACTTCGCTGAAAGTATGTAGAAGTTATTAGCATTTTTGTGGGTGACATTATTTTGGGTGTCTGACAATTAAGAGATCATCCGAATACATCATTGTTGTGCCATCTTCCTGAACCGTGAGTACATGGGTGCAATCAACCATACGTTCATATTCCCAAAGATTCCTTCTCTTCGTTGTAACGTTATCGTGGGCGGTATGGTTTCCTTCCGCTTTTTGGAGGAAAGTTCTGAAATCCGCAAAGGTCCAGCGGGGAGCCCAGCAGTCTTATGCCGGAAGCGCCACTGGTTTGTGGGATCAACTGTTGGGTTCTCTGTGTGTTTGTTTGTCTGGCTCTGACTGACCAGCGGGCTGGCTCTGGCCTGATGACCTCTTGCCACGCGTTTCTGGCTGCGGTTCTGTAGTCTGCCCCGGGGCGGAAAAAACAGCGGGTGTCTTTGCGGTCTGCCCCTCATGCCCGCTGTCCGGGCAGCCGTCGGCCTGTAGCAGACTCACTGGACTCGTGCTGGCGGGCTGAGCGGGCCGATTCCCGTACAGATACACCGATGAACACACGTGGTTACTGCTGTGTGTCGGAAGATTTTATTTATTTACTCCACTTATTGAATTATTTATTTTCGGCTTCAGCGCAGTCTCTCTCCCTCTCAGTCAGTCTCTCCCCTCCCTCGTCGTATTTTTATCTCCCCCCTCTCTTTCTCTCGCCATCTCTCTATCTCTCTCTCCCCCCCCCCCTCTCTCTCTCTCTCTCGATCTGTCATTTTCTCACCGTCTGTGTCTTCAGACGCACACTGAAGCTCAAGGGCATGAGTGGCGAATCAATTAACTGATCCAACGTGAATGGATGGAAGTCTGCAGTAGACATAGAACCGAGTAGCCCATTGCTGCCGTCGCCACCGGCGCAGAACTGACCTTCAAAGATATATATATATACGTGGTCAAAAAATCGTGACGAATAAGATATGACATACTGTTTTATAATTCTAATTGCATATCGTAGGAATCAAGCCTATCGGGCAGGCCTTGACAAAGCCCTCATGGCCGAAAATTTGGAATAAAAAGTTTTTCAGCTTAAATCAGGACATGCTTGGACTGTTGTTATTGTCTTTGTCTCTGTCTCTGTCTCCGTCTCTCTCTCTCTCTGTGTCTCCGTCTCTCTCTGCCTTTCTCTGTGTGTCTCTGTCTCTCTGTGTCTCTGTGTCTCTGTTCGCCCTGATATAACCGCAATGGTTGACTGGGCGTAAAACTCCAAGTTGCTTAATTACTTACTGTGTCTTTGTCTCTGTCTCTGTCTCTCTGTCTCTGTCTGTCTGTCTGTCTGTCTGTCTGTCTGTCTGTCTGTCTGTCTGTCTGTCTGTCTGTCTCTCTCTCTCTCTCTCTCTCTCTCTCTCTCTCTCTCTCTCTCTCTCTCAATAGCGTTTCTGTGGAGGAGGCCCCGTCAGTCTGGATCTTGTCAGCGGCGGTAAATCCGGCCACTGATCTCATCGCTTCAGTCAGTCACTTCTGTTGCATGAGGTTAGTTAAATTTTGTGTTTGTTCTCTTTTGCAGAGAGGCGTCATCCACATGAGGGGGGAAAAGTATTTCATCGAACCATTGAAAAATTCGTCATCTTCATCGTCATCATCTTCGTCGTCATTACCACTTCATCGAAGACCACATATCATCTACCAGCAGCAGCCTGCCAAAAATCATTCAACGTCCAACTGTAGTGTTACAGGTAATTATCTCTCTCTCTCTCTCTCTCTCTCTCTCTCTCTCTCTCTCTCTCTCTTCTCTCTCTCTCTCTCTCTCTCTCCTCGTCTTGTTTCTGTTGTCTGTGTGTGTGTGTGTGTGTGTGTGTGTGTGTGTGTGTGTGTGTGTGTGTGTGTGTGTGTGTGTGTGTGTGTGTGTGTGTGTGTGTGTATGTGATTTGCGACTCTCCTGCCTCTCTCGCTCTTTCTCAGCACTGATATTGTGTGTGTGCGTGCGTGCGTGCGTGCGTGCGTGCGTGCGTCGTGCGTGCGTGCGTGCGTGCGTGCGTGCGCGTGCGGTGTGTGTGTGTGGTGTGTGTGTGTGTGTGTGTGCGTGTGTGTGTGTGTGTGTGTGTGTGTGAGTGTGATTTGCGACTTGAATTTAAGCTGAATAAGACCCACGTTCAACGGACGGGCTAAGTGTAGCCTACGTTCAAAGAGTAATTGAAGTGTTAAAGTCAGGGAGAGGAAATTTTACCACCTATTAACAGTCACTTCGGTGATGGAGGAGATAGAAAAAGGTTGGGAGAGGAAGGTGTAGAGGTGGTGTGTGTGTGTGGGGGGGGGGTGGGGGGGGTGAGGGGGGGGCAGTATTGTCAAGGGTATGATTGGCAACACTTCAGTCAGAAACCTGCCGGCTCTGCGTTCAAGTGATACTTCAGGCTACGCTACTCCTCCTTTCCCCCGGCAAACAAACCCGTGGTAGACCCATCTACATTCTTGCTCGGTCATTCCACCCGGAATCGGCTTCTGCGTGTACACAAGAAGAGCTTTGTGTGTATCGCATGTTCATGTTCAGAGAGAACCATGAAAGTGATCTGGTATTATCAGTTCCACAAACACACGTTTATACCGCATTATTTTCATGTTCCCGACGTCTTGGGAGCAACAAATGACCACTTACAGATGTGTGTGTGTGTGTGTGTGTGTGTGTGTGTGTGTGTGTGTGTGTGTGTGTGTGTGTGTGTGTGTGTTTGTGTGCGCGTGTGCGTGGTGCGTGTGTGGTGCGTGTGCGTGTGTGTGTGTGTGTGGTGTGTGCGTGTGTGTGTGTGTGTGTGTGTGTGTGTGTGTGTGTGTGTTTGTGCGGTGTGCGTGTGTCCCCACTCTAAGTACGTGGGAACATTCTGAAAGTACACCTAATTATGTAGCACATGCATATCTATCGGTTTTGCGTTTCCTATGTTGTCCTTCTCTGCTGCAGAAAATTTCAAGCACCACAGATTAAAGCCGGAGGACCCGGAAGGAGCAGACAACTCCAGCCGCACAGACTTTGTTGTGAATGATTCCAGTGACAGTAGTTCCCCCTCCACGAGGAGAGCGGACAGTAGTGCTAAAAGTGGTGCCAAGAAGAGACAGAAGCGCTCCCCGGGAGTGTCGCGTAAACACCGCGTGGAGACCCTGGTGGTGGCGGACAGCTACATGTTTGACTACCACGGCAGCGACATCCAGCACTACGTTCTAACACTCATGTCCATAGTGAGTATCGTGTCTTGTCTTGTCACTTGTCTTGGCTTGTCTTACGTCTCTTCTCTTGGTTCGTCTTGTCTTAAGCCCGTTCTTAATTGGGCGAATGTTTCTTCGCGAACCTAGTTGGAAGTATTCGGCGAAGCTAGTTGGTTCTTAATTGGGCGAACTTTTCTTCGCGAACCTAGTTGGAATTATTCGTCGAAGCTATATCGGGGTCCAGAAAGCTTCGCTCAACATGTTCTGGGAACATTCGCCCTATTCGACGATCATTGCCTCTGATTGGCTGAGAACAGAGCTCTCCTGTGGATGAAGAAAAATAAAAATAAAAATGGACGACGGTGTCGGCTAGGTTCTCCGCTCGCTTCGGAGGGAATTTGTTTATTTGTTGACTTGTGGAGGCGCAGCCTTGACTCGGAGACCCAGAATGAGATAGTAGTTAGTTGAATTACCCTGTGAGGCATGATGAAAGTATATTGACTTTACTTTGACTTTAGCCAACATTTTCGATCATGCTGTCTGCTGCGCGTCTGCCGCAAGTTCGGGCCGAAGCTTGCATCTCATTACAAGCCAGTTGAGAACGAAGTAAAGTTTGGACTGTCCGAACCATGTTCGGCGAACTAAAAGTTCAATTAAGAAACGAATCACAGTTCGTCGAACTGTCCGAAGTATGTTCGGCGAACAAACATTCGCCCAGTTAAGAACGGGCTTTACGCGTCTGGTTTCGGCTTGTCTTGTCTTACACGTCTTGTCTTGGTCATGGGGCAGACTACGACATGTTTGATGTTTTGTCCTGCCGGTCCTGCCTTGTCTTGTCTTGCGCGGCCTGGCCTGTCTTGTCTTGCCTTGCCTGTCTTGTCTTGTCCTGTCTTGTCTTTTCTTGCCTGTCTTGTGTCTTGTCTTGCCTCGCCTCTCTTGCCTTGTCTTGCCTGTCTTGTCTTGCCTGTTTTGTGTCTTGTCTTGCCTTGCCTCTCTTGCCTGTCTTATCTTGCCTGTCTTGTGTCTTGTCTTGCCTTGCCTCTTTTGCCTTGTCTTGCCTGTCTTGTGTTTTGCCTTGCCTCTCTTGCCTTGTCTTGCCTGTCTTGTCTTGTGGTGAGACAGCTACATGCTTTGACTGTCATGTAGCGACACCCAGCACCACATTTTCACACTCTTGTCTTGCTTACTTGCTCGTCTTGTCGTACGACTTGTCTGGCTCGTCTTGTCGTGGTGGTGGCGGTCAGTCACACGTTGGAACATCGCGGCGGCACGCACCGGCCAGCACAACGTTCTAATATCGTGTCCTGTGGTTGGCTTAGACGTGTGTTTATTCCATTGGTTATGTTTTCCCTCTCCTCTTGCCTTGCCTTGTCTGTGGTGGGTAAAGTTGGGTGTCTGACTTGCCTGATGGCCCTGTCTCATCTTGTTGGTCGCATGAGCATGGTGTGGCGTCAGCCGCCGAACGAACCAGCTGTGTGTTTCTGCTTCCTTTCGTTCCAGAGTTTCCACAACCATCATTCTGTTTACTCTGATACTGTTATGCGTTATATGTGTGCCCCATCCAGCACCCTCCGTCTCATCTCATCGGCTGTTGTTCTTCTCTTATCGAAACTTAGGTTCTTTATCGTGCTGGACGTTCAGCCTTAGTGCCTGCTGTGCACACGACTGAAGATGATTCAGGTACTGCTGAATGGCATCTTTCATACTCATCTTTTGACTGAACGGCCCTTCACCCTGTCGCGTCCAGGAGTCGAACCTTGGCCCCTCCAAGATCTACAGCCCAGCGGCATCCTATCCAACCGGCCACGAACTCCCACTCTCGCGGCAGAAACCTTACAGCTCTGAGTGTTCTAACGGCGGTGACGCTTTTATGTCTACAGTGCGTGCATTTGGGTTAAAATCAGTCATTAACCAAATGAGCTGAAACAACTTGGGTGGGGACTGTGGAGAGAGAGAGAGAGAGGAGAGAGAGAGAGAGAGAGAGAGAGAGAGAGAGAGAGAGAGAGAGAGAGAGAGAGAGATGCCCCACTTTTCGCCGTTCGGGTGCTCGTGCATGAACGAGATGTCGGAAGCGATGTTTCAAGTTCTGCACTGATGGTTGTGGTCCGTTCCTGGGCACATCAGGTGTGGCGTTAAACCTGGATGGACAGGGGAAGTAGTGACTTCCTTCAGTGGACACGCTGACCCACTTCTTACTCCTTGCCAAATTCTCTGTCTCCCTCTTCAACCCCCCCCCCCCCACACACACACACACGCACACACACACGGCACGCACGCACGAACACACAGATACACACAGACACACACACACACACATACACAAACACACGCACGCACGCTTTGACTCTCTTTCTCCCACACTGACCTATATCTTACACGCACTCACGTAGAAACGCTGGCCCATATTTACCCTCCCGTCTCTCTTTCGTACGCACGCACGCACGCGCGCGCCCGCACACACACACACACACACACACACACACACACACACACACACACACACACACACACACACACACACACACACACACACACACACACACACACACACACACACTGACTCTAGCATGCCGCACAGTGTCAGAATTCAAGACGGGTGCCTGCACTTGAGGCGTACGGTGAAGATGGTGAGCGTGATTTGTGTCTGATGAAATTTCAGACACGCTGATGGTGATAAACAGGGCAGCCCGTAACATAAACAGCTGCGATGGCAATCTGTTTACATTCTGTCTCATCATGGGAGATGGAGAGTCTACGTCACACCACAGGCACCAGAAATGGTTACGTGCTGCCTGCCGTCTCGTTGGTAATGACGTCAGTCTGTGACCCTCGCGCACGAAAACGATTTGTTTTCACTTTATCCTGTCAAGGTGTGCACAGGCAACGCGTAATGAAGACCGGAAACTGCAGTGTAGTCTTTTAGGTGCAGGCTTGGGGCTGGAAAGCTCAGATGGTAGAGCAGAGAACCGAGAAACAGGCACAGTACTGACGAGGGTTCGATTCTTCGGTACGGCAAGGCATTTTTTCTCACGTTGTCAGCTTTCAGTGCAGACTCTCGTACGGTGTTCGCACAGCCCGCGTGTGCAATCACGTGCATCAAGATCTGTGCGCACACACTGGCAGAAATGGCCCGTAGCGCTGCTCTTGCCGCTGCTGCGGCCTTGCTTGGGTAGGGCGACTCAGACTTCCTGCAAGGGATCATAAAGTATTAAATAGACATTAAATGTATTAAAAAGACAAAACTAATAACACAACAAGAACGACAACTACAACAACAACAAAAAGCCCGACGTATGTTGGCTACACATCCTAGAATGCGTGTGAGTGTATCTAACAATCTCAGGGCTCGGTAAAAGCCTTACACGTGCTCGAGCCTCATCCCGTCTCTCTGCGGCGGAAGTGCCCCTCGCTAGATGCCGTTGACATGACGTAAACTTAATTGTACGGCCGCGACGCTCGTCGTGCGCCTGTAGGCCTACCCAGCAGACGGCTCATGAGTACGACGACTGCGGCAGCGACAGAAATCGCTCACCCCCTTGTCAGCGATCCGCACAAACTACAAGCACTGGGTTACGACATCCCTCCTCCAACCGCTGCCATCACTGATTACGCCATATGTCTCTGAAAAACTGTAAGCTAACGGACATGTTTTCGTTATTGCTCAAATGGCAGTGTGTTTGCAACAGACAACTCAGATCATATCAGGCGTTTGTTTTATAACCGCCCACGTTTCATACGCCAGCACAACTTAAAACCAAAATCGTTGGAATCGAGTCGGAAGGACGCGCCTCATTTTTACGTGCGTGCTTGGACGCTTTGTTGCTTCTACAGTATTATCAGCACCCAAGTCTTTCGGAGGGCGCTGACCATGGACCTACATACCAGCGTATGTAGGTCCATGGCGCTGACAGCGTCGGTGGCCAGCTGCGCGGATAAAGAGTACCCCTTCAGTGGCATAAGCAGTTCTGGCAGTTTGGAGGAAGGTGCCGGAAAGCGATGCTGGGTGTGTGAAGGTGCCGGAAAGCGATGCTGGGAGTGAGGGTGCCGGAAAGCGATGTTGGGAGTGAAGGGTGCCGGAAAGCGATGCTGGGTGTGTGAAGGTGCCGGAAAGCGATGCTGGTGTGTGAAGGTGCCGGAAAGCGATGCTGGGTGTGTGAAGGTGCCGGAAAGCGATGTTGGAGTGAGGGGTGCCGGAAAGCGATGCTGGGTGTGTGAAGGTGCCGGAAAGCGATGCTGGGTGTGTGAAGGTGCCGGAAAGCGATGCTGGGTGTGTGAAGGTGCCGGAAAGCGATGTCTGGCAGTGGTGAGGTGCCGGAAAGCGATGTTGGCAGTGAGGGGTGCCGGAAAGCGATGTTGGGTAGTGAAGGGTGCCGGAAAGCGATGTTGGGTGTGAAGGTGCCGGAAAGCGATGTTGGCAGTGAGGGGTGCCGGAAAGGGATGCAGGGGGTGATGGTGCCGGACAGCGATTCTGGGAGTGTGAGGGTGTCGGAACTGAAGTGATGCTGGGAGTGAGGGTGTCGGAACTGAAGTGATGCTGGGAGTGAGGGTGTCGGAACTGAAGTGATGCTGGGAGTGAGGGTGCCGGAAAGCAATGCTGGGACTGTGCGATCCGCGTGCAGTCAGACGGTGGAGCCAGTCGGTCCAAACCCGCCTCACAGCGAAGACGGCTGTGTCTGGGGATGTCACTGAAAGACCCGGTAATTCCCATGGCCGGTTACGGTGGGTTACAGTGACATGCGGTTGCTGACGAAGCACCCAATCAGTACTGCCCGTTATGGATTAAAGGGGAACTGGAGCCAAATTCTGTGCAGATTCTGGTAAAAATCCTATGATGAGACTATCATAAGCCGAGGTCCTCCATGTGATCATACATACTTGGTTTTTAACGCCCAATCAACCATGACGAATTCCCTGTGTGTAGACACATGCCAAAACACATACGCACGCTTAAGATCCTCAGTGATGTAGTCCGTGTAAGAGTTTGATGGATTGTGGAAGCACCCAAACTGATAACCCAGCATGCACTAAAAGTGTAAGAGTGTTCAGAATGTTGGAGCTGGACACTACCCGGAAGAAAAAGAACCGCAGAAGCATCACTGGCCCTGTCAAATCGACCCACAGCAGTCTTTCACTCCATTTGTCGCCCTGTTGGTTAAAATGGATGTTCGAAAATCGCGAAAACGCAATCATGAGTGCTGCCATTTTGCGCCTGCCATTGACGTCATAAGCAAGGCCGGCATGTGAGGCAAAAGTATCAAACACATCACGAGCCTACCCTTTTCTGCTTTTCATTGGTAAAGAGCTAACCAACATGGCTGCGACCTTTGGAGCTCAAATCCGAAACAATATGATACGTTTTTTCTTTAAATTGACAGAACAACGAAATAAGCCACGCAGATGCCCCCCCCCCCCATTTTTAAAATAAATAAATAAAATAATAAAATAAAAATAAAATAAAATAAAATAAAATAAAATATAAATAAAATAAAACATAAATAAAATAATAATAATAATAAAGAGCACCCCCCACCCCTCACCCACCAAAAAAGCCACGTTTTCATACCAACCGGAATCCTCTGCTCGGTTTTTCTTTGCTGAAGTTATTTGATGCGGCGAGGGAGCTGATTAATCCCGAAATGGTTGCAGAGAGAGAGCTCGCTGAGGGTGGGAGGGCCAGGTGGGGGGTAACGTTAGCACCGACAAGCGATACCTGGAGCACAGCGAAATCCGGGCAGGAGGGCTCGCCCTCGAGCGAAAGACGAGATATTAAGAAGCATCGGGGTGCACAATTTCTTTGATAATTCTCTGCGGTGCGAGGCGATAGCCGGCGAGGAGCGTTGCGTTCGTTTACAGGGCGCTCTCTTGATGCTGTGAGATGATATGACAACTTGCCCTGTAGATACGCTGCCTGTTGTAAGCTTAGTTATTTCAACCCCCACATCTCTTGTATTATCTCCCTCTTCAGTTCTTGTTCACCTCCAGCGCATAAATCCCCCTTCCCCGGTGTCTGAGACTGGGCGAGGAATTTCATAATTGGCGTGGCTTGATTTCAAGTCCCGATGGAAGGCCACCCTCATGAAGAAGGCTTCTCTGAAGTGGAGCTTTTTTGGGTTTTAAGCGCTGGCAGTATCATGAACATTTAGTTGTTCTTGTCTATATTTCTCTTGTGAATCATGAACTGTCCCAACAAGGGACGTTTTCCCAGGAAAAGCTATCCGGCAGCGACAGAGTGGCGCTTTCAAGCCCGCTTAGTAGTTCGAGTCATTCGTAACTGTGGTGGAAGTTGTACAAAAATTTGCCAGGGCAGTGTTGCTGTTTCTTCTCTCCCCGGCCAGCTGCCGTGCCGGCTTTGCGCGATTTCAACTTCCATACGTCTCTGTAGCTACCCGCTGAGCTAGCTCAGTGTAGCTCCCGCACGGGACCATGAGTTTCGTCTCTTCCGAACAACTAGACTGTCAGCGAGTTCAAGTTCAGTGCTGCTTTACGTCCACAGAGACCATGAGGACTATTAGGGACGGGGAGCCCAGGACGGCCACCTCACTTTCACATAGTTCCTGAACTCTGAGAGAGGATGTTCAAGTTCAGTGCTGCTCGTGTCCACAGAGACCATGAAGACTATTAGGGACGGGGAGCCCAGGACGTCCACCTCGACTACTTCCACACAGCTCCTGAGCTCTGAGTCAGCGAATCTGTCACCTTGGAACTAATTAGGAGACGGGTGGGGGTGGGGGGACTTGGGGGGCGTCA
>JABMCL010001305.1:1075000-1077500 GCA_018857735.1 Alviniconcha marisindica
AGACGCCGGCACGCACGCACGCCGGCGCTGAATCTGACAATGACAAGCACGCATTGCAAATCAGTATGCTCGGTGGCGCGACTCTGTGGCAGCTTCCTTTCTCTGCGAAAGCGCTGACGAATTCCCGTTTGTTATTATTTCTCCAGACTGGCCAAGTGACCCAGATTTCCCATGGGAGTCTGGCCGCGGGACGGTGAACTGTAGAAACAGCATCAGCGCGAAAGCACTCCGTCACAGAAAGGGGGTGAAGGTGGGGGGGGTGGGGGGGGAGAGCGGGTCAAAGTGGATAGCACGTGAAACCGTAGCAGTTTTCTCCCCATCTGTGTTGACATTTCCTAGAGATATAGGGCTACGTTAGTGTGTTTTACCCCCTCCCGTGCACCCCTCGCAATTCCCCTTCTGACGACTTGAAGAGAAGTGCGTTTTCCAACAGACCGAGATGACAGACAAGGCTTGAGGTGAGGAGGCGGTCATGGGAACGACTCCAGTCATGTTTTAGAGCTTTATCCCTACGATGGGGTAACAAACAAGGCTGCAAACAAGCCACGTGCAAACAGCGTGTGTGGCGTAGTGTGTGTGTGTGTGTGTGTGTGTGTGTGTGTGCGTGTCAGTGTGTGTGTGTGTGTGTGTGTGTGTGTGTGTGTGTGTGTGTGTGTTGTGTACATGTATGTGTGTGGGGTGGAGGGTGGGGGGGTAGAGATTATGTGGAGTTGGGGATAGGCGTGCGATGAGAACTTTGGGAACATTCCAAAGTGTGTAAATGCTATCACCAGTGTTTTTTTACTTGCCGCAAAGCTGATTTTGAACGAAGTGTGTCTGTGGTTCGGTTTAGTTAAGCTCAAGATGCTGTCTATGAGTTAGAGAAAGCCCATATGCGTTTCACCCTATCTCTCAGACGTATCTTCAGTGTTGCCTTTAAAACAGTGTCAGTGACATTGGTTTGATTGCAGTCTGAAACTTGTTTAGCCATGTGATCCACATATTAGTTTTCACACTTTTGCTCATACATATTATCAGTTTGCATGCACGAAAGATAAACTGAATGACATGGATATTTGTGTGTGAAGTATTGGCGTGGTTAAAAATAGTTTATGAAATGAGCTGAAGACACTGTATAGGTATTTTGTTTTAAGGTCAGCATAAAGCTTAGAACAAAACCCACAAGTAAGTAAAATAATCAATTTGTAGAAGAGAGAGAGAGAGAGAGAGAGAGAGAGAGAGAGAGAGAGAGAGAGAGAGAGAGAGAGAGAGAGAGAGATTATAAAAAAAGGAAAGAAAAAAGAAGAAAGAGTGTGTGTAATGTCTCTGGTCATTTCTTTTTCTTAGAGTTATTTCAGAAAATGTCAATCTTTACTCACAAAGCCATTTTTATGACCTATACACGATGTTAAAAAAAGAAGAAGAAGATTTTTTGTCTGTAACGACTGACATTTTGAAGATTATCAGTATGAAATGTATGTGTTCTTTTTCTGTGTGTTGCAGGTCAGAAATATATACAGAGATCCATCATTAAAAAATTATATCAATGTTGTTGTTGTCAAGTTCATTATATTTCAGTCAAAAGAGGTGAGTTATTGTGTTCGTTTGTTGTTCTTTAAATGTATACTTGAAAAAGATAGTGCATACAAAAGAGTTTTTTAAAAAGAAGAAGAAAAAAGTATTTATGAATTGATCATGCACTTCTTTTGTTTGCTTTTTGTTTTTTTGTTTTTGTGGTGGTGATAATGTATTTGTTCTTCTGTCTTCTTTCTCAATGTAGGCAAAACAACTTCTTTAAAATGTGTATAATTAAAAAATAAATGAAGCATAAGTTACATCAGTTATCACTGAGAGGGAGTGCTAGGCTAAATGGAAAGGTATATACTCTTGCTGTCTTACTGATTTTCATCGCCATTCAATTATTCGGAATGTAAACTTGCCAGTTTTCTCACTGATCAGAGCTCAACTCTTTCTTTGATAGGCCCAGTGGCACAGGCTAGTAAGCGAACGCGCAAGAAATGAAATAGCGGTGTTCAATGCAAGGGAAGTAACCGCGGTATTTCTGATACGGAGCGTTTTGTCATATTACCTCCCTTTGGGGTGGATGGCTGTTCTTTCTTTCTTCTATTTAATTTTCATTTGGAAGTCGGCGCACTCACTGTGGTTGTTATGGTTCTTCCTCACGTGTCATCAGTATGTCCCCATACCATTGGCCATGAAACTTTTTCTTGTCAAAAGTGTGTTTGAAATCCTTAGCATGGCTTTCTGTTTGCTGTGCACACAAATGTATGTCTTTACTCATGTTTAGATTAAGTTACACTAAGTTACAACCAGCCCCCCCCCCACACCCATCCACCACCATCCTAAGAGGCACATTAAAACCCACTTTTTTTTTGCAGGTGGGAGGTGGTCTTCTTTTTTGAAATATTGGTCTTTGCTTTTTTATTTTTTTGTCAGTTTAGATGTTTTGTTGTTGCATGGACAAAATATGAGAATACTGTGCCCATGTCCATTTAGATGA
>JABMCL010001305.1:1080000-1107500 GCA_018857735.1 Alviniconcha marisindica
GTTGCTGTTGCTGTGTGGTGTTGACTGTGGTGGTGGTGATGTTGCTGTTGCTGTGTGGTGTTGACTGTGGTGGTGGTGATGTTGCAGGCCTGGCAGAGCTGGGCACTATCTGTGATCCCCTCAGGAGCTGTTCCATTATAGAAGACAACGGCCTCAGCTCTGCCTTCACTATTGCTCATGAACTAGGGCATGTGTGAGTATCTGAACATTGTTGTCTTCATGCTTTTCAAATAGAAATGCCCAGTCCAGTGTATTTTATTTTTACTCTATGTGTGTTTGTGTGTGTGTGTGTGTGTGTGTGTGTGTGTGTGTGTGTGTGTGTGTGTGTGTGTGTGTGTGTGTGTGTGTGTGTGTGTGTGTGTGCATGAGTGCATGCATGCATGCGTGTGTGTGTGCGTTTGTGTGTGTGTGTGTGTGTGTGGTGTGTGTGTGTGTGTGTGTGTGTGTGTGTGTGTGTGTGTGTGTGTGTGTGTGTGTGTGTGTGTGTGTGTGTGTGTGTGTGTGTGTGTGTCCTTACTTAGCCTGAAGCTCACATCACAGCTGTATCGGCCTAGACTGTCGAACACTCCTTCGCACAAACTGTGTGACAATGTAGGTCTTCTACAGTGTCTGAGTACTGAATGATGACTGTCATCCTTTTCTGATGTTGGGGGAAAATTCCTTCCATCCTGTCCTTGTGCTAGTCTTTTTTTCCCCTTTTTGTTTGTTGCTGTGCATCTTCAACAAGAAGACTGCACCTTAAGCATGGCTTGCACACAGGTACTGAGCGCTTTGTGAGTTTACAGTCATCATCATTAGTGTCTCTTGCACTACAAGCAATTTTGGAAGTTTTTGTCAGACAGAGTGTACACTGAAGCATTTTCCCTTCAAGCCTCGTTTTCAGGGCACAAAGAAGAAGGCAGTGTTGCCTGTTTGGCTCAGTAACCTGTGCTTGTGTGTATGATGCTCATCCTGCTGTCTGGTGTTTCAGGTTCAACTTGCCCCACGATGATGACGACAACCAGTGCAAAGGGTTCAAGGGGCTGGGCAGGGGAGGTAAACGCTACCACGTCATGGCCCCCACGCTGGACGCCAACTCCAACCCCTGGGACTGGTCAGCCTGTAGCGCCAAGCTCATGACAGAATTCATTGAGTAGGTGTCACACAGCAGCCGTGTGTGTGCGTGTGTGTATGTGTGTGTGTGTGTGCGTGTTTGCGTGCGCACATGCATGTGTGTGTGTGTGTGTGTGCACGTACGCGTGCATGTGTACATGTGTAAGTGGGTATTTGTGTGAATGCATTCATACTATGGTGTGTGTGGGGGGGGGGGGGGGGGGGGGGGGGAGCAGAGAATCCCTCAATGAATCAGACAAAACAGACAAAATAGAGAAATTGCTAAAACAGAGAGAGAGAGAGAGAGAGAGAGAGAGAGAGAGAGAGAGAGAGAGAGAGAGAGAGAGAGAGTAAATCAGGAGTTTTGGGGAGGGGGATTGGTGAATGTTAGAAAAATCACAGAGCTCCTTAGCTTTGTTTCAAGCTCATGTGTATACAAGTGCAGGTGTTATTAGGTATACAAACACAGTGAAGAGTAGTTGTTTCTCCACACCCTGTCAATGTCAGGCCATATCAGAATGACAGAAATACTGAGGAACCCTATAGCTTCCTGTCAAAGCCTGTAAGATACAGCTCTGCCGAAAACATAATGATCAGAATATCCCTGCTGTGACCCCTCTGTCAGGTAGATGACACTTCAAGGGCCCCAGACCCTTCATTTTCAGAAGGTTCATGTCGTAGGTTATTGTTGCATGGCTAAACTGTTCATGCACAAGCCAGAGAGTTGCATCTGTTCAAACAACAGACATGAGGCACGGTTTACACTGTGATCGCTCATGCTGTCACAGTGTCTGCTGCTGGCAGTCTAGAACAACAGCACGTAACAGTTATGGTGCCAGGCACTGCAGTTCTTCTTTGGTCGATGTTGCAGGTGTCACAGAGGGTGTTATGATTGGTGGCCAAAGATGCTGGTGGTGTTGGTGACACCTGTGAGAGGTGTTGGTGGGAAGTGTTCTAGTTGATGGTGCCCAGGTGTTCTAGGTGTTGGTGCCCAGGTGTTCTAGGTATTGGTGGGAGGTGTTTTAGTTGATGGTGCCCAGGTGTTCTAGGTGTTGGCGGGAGGTGTTCTAGTTGTTGGCGCCCAGGTGTTCTAGGTGTTGGTGCCCAGGTGTTCTAGGTGTTGGTGACAGGTGGTTTACTGTGCAGTGCAGGTCTAGCTGAGTGCCTGAGGGACGCAGTGAAGGTGGACTCGTGGAACAGACTGGTCAAGTCCTATCAGCGCCCCGGCTGGCTCTACAGCGCTGACCAGCAGTGCCAGTACGTCTTCGGCTCCGGCTATGGACTCTGCCCGTATATGGTGAGAGGATTTTTGTATGTTGTATTTTGTAACTGAGATAGAAATCCCCCCCCCCCCCCCCCCAACCCCATCTAATAATAAATAAACTGTTCATAGCACCACTAACTAAATACCCATTCATGGACAACCCCTTTTCACCTTATACTGCAGTGTGCTGCAGTTCTGTGTTTTGCAGACCATGAGCAGCTGTGTTTTAATGGGAATAAAAGTGGTTTTGTCAGGTGGGGGTGTGGGGGGGGGGAGTAGGAATGGGACAATAGCCAGGTATTTATACAGTCCTCTAAAAGGTTCTTGAATTTTGTCTCCCCGGACATGTGTGAACTCTCAGCGTATACTTACCCTGGACTGAGCAAGCTCAGAGACTGTTATCTCATTTCTCTCCTGAGAGTTGTCTTCCCTCAGGGCTGGTTCCACAGTTCGACTGCTCTAGAGCTGTGATGATCAGCGTGTTACATATTTGACAGAACTACCCAACGTGCGAGCGCCTGTGGTGCACCAACAAGACGGACTCTCCCAGTTCTGGCTGTCGCACACAGCACATGCCCTGGGCTGATGGGACGCGCTGCGCCGAGGCCAAGGTAGGCCACTCTTTATTATCAGACCATTTCCCTGAACACATTCTAATCTGTAGTACTGTTAGCTGGTTTCATGCAGCAGAGTGTACTGGGGGGGGGGGGGGGTTTAGTTGATGGTGCCCAGGTGTTCTAGGTGTTGGCGTTGAAGAAGAAAAAAAAAGCAGGTCATGCTGCGGGAAAGCCATTGGACAGTTTTAAGACTACATGAAAAGAGAATGTACAAAAAGCTAACGAAAATATTAAATGATCCTGCACATCCAGTGAGACACTACTTTGATAGCAGATGCAGCTACAAGAGTGGACGATTTTTACTCCCAAGAATAAATACAAACTGTTATAAATCTGCATTTTTACCCTCAGCCCTGTCAGGTTATAATGAATATTATAACAGTCATTAACCATGTGTGCGCATATGCATCAGGACGTCTGCTGAGGATGATAACTTTCCAAGGGGGGGGGGGGGGGATGTATGTATTGATTTAATTTAATTTGAGAGCTTTTATGTTCTGGTTTGCCATAGATAACATTATTCCAGGTAATTTTGGGTTTGCTAGGTATTAGCATTAGATCAATGCTTTAGCATATATGTAGATTGAGAGACAGACGGTGCATGTCTAAGGGTGCGTATGTGTGTGTGTTTCATGACTTTGAATTGTTGAGATATATGTGCAATTCAATTCTTCATTGTATGTTAATGTATAAGATCAAACAGCAGCTTTAATTTCCTGCTGGGATGAATAGGGTATATACTCATCGCCCATAAGCTCTGAAAGCTTGTTGATGAGTACACAATAATTTACTGTATCTTTATTTTATCCCGAATAAAGTTTTGTTTAAACCAATAGAGTATATTGTTCTTGTCCTTGTTACTGTTAGTGTTACTGGAAGGGTAAGAGTGAAGTTGATGGGGCGTTTCAGTACTGCCAGCAGGGGAAGTGTGTACCCATACCCGACCAGGCTCCCAAACCTGTCAATGGTGGCTGGGGTGCCTGGAGCAAGTACGAGGTCTGCTCCCGTACCTGTGGTGGAGGGGTCAAGAAAAAGACTCGCAACTGCGACAGCCCTGCGTGAGTGTCGACCGTGGTCAAAGTCCTGCGTGTCATGTGCTGAGAGGTTTTGTTGGGGGACATTGTACACCTTGGTACTTTACACCCCTTTAATTTATTCATCTTGTTTTGTTTCCTTAAGTGCTACTATCCTTGAGTATTAAAGTTTTTGAGTTCAAGTTTGAGTTAGAGCTCCTTCAGTGCCTGTCTTTTGTTTTGTTTTTTTGTTTGTTTGCTTGTTTGTTTAATTGGTTGTTTTCATGTTTTTCACATTAATAATTGTTTTTGGTTGAAATATTTCTGTCTTCTGCGCAAATTCATTTTCACTTTAATTATTTTTAGTTTGATTGTGTCATTTAAAAACTATGAGATGGTGTGTGACTGAAAGTGAAAAGGATGACATGACTGTGTTTGCAGTCCTGCGTACGGTGGTCGCTACTGCCTGGGTCGACGAGTACAGTACAAGTCCTGCAACACAATGGTAGGTATACACAGCTGCAGGGTTTTTCACTGCAGGCTGAAAATCAAGCTTTTCAAAAAGATGTGAAACCTGAAGATCTGGTTTTTGACTAGTTTGAAACAGAGGAAAAAGTAAAGCAAAGAAAGAAAAAAGAAGAAGAAAAAAAGAAGAAGAAGCTGACTAGAATAGCTAATTGTGTCCATTACATATATCCAGTCCAAGTTTTGGTGCACCTTTTTTTGTTTGTGCAAGTTTTGATGCTTTTCTGTGCATATGTACATTTTTCAACACATTGCTTTGCACCTGCATGGTGGTGTGTGTGTGTGTGTGTGTGTGTGTGTGTGTGTGTGTGTGTGTGTGTGTGTGTGTGCGCGCGCGTGTGTGTGTGTGTGTGTGTGTGTGTGTGTGTGTGTGTGTGTGTGTGTGTTAAAACAAGTGAGTTGCAAACTTGATGGACTTTGTGTGTTTGCATGTGCCAGCCATGCCCAGCAGACAGCAAGGACTTTCGCATCGAGCAGTGTGCCAAGTTCAATGGCAAAGTTCATCTGAATGGACTGCCACCTCACGCCAAATGGGTCCCAAAGTATGCTGGAAGTAAGACACTTTGATTGGCCTCCCTTTGGTGTACTTCAGCTCCTAAAGACAAGGGCCTCTTGTACAGGCTACCAAAGAAAAATGTTGCTTTGCAAATAATTTTATTGTTACTGATTCTGTGCATGTCTATTTGATTTGTTTATTTTCACTGTTACACACTGGAGTGGTTTCCTCAGGTTATTTGTGTCACTGGTCCCCAGGGAAAGCCAGCTGTGACATTGCAGTGTCACCTCTACTCTAGTGAGTTCCTGATCCATGAGTTTATGTGATGGGGGCAAGCCTGTTTCATGCAGTGCATGTCACAGAACAATGTACATGCTAGGTGCATTCTGTGCTTTCAGTCCACACGAAGGACGCATGCCAGGTGTACTTCCAAGCCTCCCACAGAACAATGTACATGCTAGTTGCATTCTGTGCTTTCAGTTCAGATGAAGGATGCGTGCAAGCTGTACTGCCGAGCCTCCCACAGCACAGCCTACTACCAGCTGGCCAAGACGGTGATAGATGGAACCAAGTGTGAGCCCTTCACTGATGACATCTGTGTGAACGGACAGTGCTGGGTAAGTGTGTCTTGAGGCTGGCTGCCTGACTGTCTGACTGACTTGTTTGTGGGCTTACTGCACATACACACATGCACACACACACACACAAGCATACACACACACACACACACACACACACACACACACACACACACACACACACACACCACACACATGCACACACACAAAACACACCACACACCCACACACACACACACACCACACACACACACCACACACACACACACACGCATGCCGCACACCACACACACAGCACACACACACACACACACACACACCATGCATGCACACACGCACACACACACACACAGAAACACACAACACACACCACACACAGCCACACACCACACACACACCACACACACACGTACACACACACACACACACACCACACACACACATTAAAGAACCTACTGAGTGTGTCAGCCATCCCTCCCTGGAGCTGAAGCAGATCTTAAGCCCCCAAAGCAAAAGGGAGAGATGAGGTGTTATCAAAAACACTGACCCTGATGAGGGTCATTGTTAACCCTGGCAAGGATCATTGTTAGCCCGGGTGAGGATCATTGTTAACACGGGTGAGGATCAATGTTACCCCTGGTGAGGATCATTGTTATGCTGGTTGGCTTGGTGTTGACTTTTATTTTTGTGTGGGTAGTTGATTGGTTTCTGGATTAACTCATTAATTATGTATTTATTGATGTATGTCAGTATCTATCAATGAAAAACAAGAGAGATTAAACTACACAGGTTGATTTACCTGTTTTGCCTCTTTCTGCACGAAACCAGAGAGCTGGCTGTGACAACAAACTTGGATCCAAGATGAAGCGAGACCGCTGTGGTGTGTGTGGTGGTGATAACTATTCCTGTCGTACTGTCACTGGTACCTTCAACAATGCAATCTATGGTGAGTCAGACCGCTGTGGTGTGTGTGGTAGTGATAACTATTCCTGTCATACTGTCTCTGGCACCTGCAACAATGCAATCTGTGTTGAGTCAGACTGCTGTGGTGTGTGTGGTGGTGATAACAATATTCCTGTCGTACTGTCTCCGGCACCTGCAACAATGCAATCTGTGTTGAGTCAGACCGCTGTGGTGTGTCTGGTGGTGATAACTATTCCTGTTGTAGAGTCTCCGGCACCTTCAACAATGCAATCTATAATCTGAATGATGTTGTTGACAGGTGATGTGCATGGTGTTGTTGGCAGGAGATTCGAACAATGTTGCAACAAGTGATGTCAGTGGTGTTGACAAGTGATGTGACTGGTCTGTGACAGGTTATAACTTTGTGACGACCATTCCCGCCGGGGCCACACAGCTGGACATCCGACAGTACGGACTGGAATATGTAGAAGATGATGACAACTACCTCGGTGAGTTAGACGACGATGGAAACTACCTGGGTGAGTCAGAAGATGACGACAACTACCTTGGTGAGTCAGTTGCCGTCCACTTCAATTCACTTGACCACTAATAGCGAACGACCTTGAAAAACTGCATCTATATGGCCAACGGAAAGAGCGAAAAGTTAAACACTTTTCCAAGCAATGAAGGCTCACGAGGCCTGGAATTTAAAAAATTAGACCCAGTTTTGTCTGCACAAGCAGAACCTGCCACACATCCACGTTCCAACTCCTGGATTTGATGCCAGTGTACCGTAGCATCATTTTCTCAGCAGAGCCGTCGGGTGCTCATTTACAGCTGAATTAACTGAGGCAAGGTTTTTTGCCCAGAATCTGAACAAAAACCACTCTTACAGGCCTATGCCTGGAGCAGGGATTGAACCCAGGCTGACTGCTTGTCAGGCTGAGGTAGCAGGTGTTACACAGCTGGCACCCCAGGCTGGCACAAGGACCGATGTAGGCTTTGCGTGTGGCAAGAACGTGAACTGTTATTGACATAGTTTGTGAACAAGCTAGGCTGCCAAATAAGACCACCTCGTTCTGTCAGACCTCGGCAACTGCTCACCAACCGCGTGCTGCAGAATGGAGCATAACAGTGGAACTCACTGCAGACATTTATCTCCCTCAGGACGAAATTCTTCCAAAGACAAAGTCAGTGACTTGTGCCTTCCTATAGCACTCTTTGGTGCTTGACCTTTGGGCTTTGACGGCCAATTTGTGCCAAGAGGAAGTGACCTTGGTGTTCCAAAGCACTTGGCTTGACAGTTCAAGTGTACTTTCATCTGTTTCACCAGGCTGTTCTCAATAGCAATGTCAATGTCAGTATCCACTTGTATTGCACATTCTTTGACTTCATGTGATTGTGTTCTGTCGGTGGGGGGTTGGATGGGTGGGGGCGACCGGCACCAGCAGTCAGAGAACAGCTGTGTCTTCTTCTTCATGATGCTATAGAAAGGCCAACAGTCTGGGTAAAAGTCTAGGATAATTGGCACACAGCTGTGTCTTCAGCAAAATATGAAAGTTTTAGTGCTGTCCGTTTGGTGGATGTTGTCTGGTGTCATTATCACTTGGAGAACAGCTGTGCCTTTTGCAACATCTGGAGATCTTTCCATGATCTGGATGCTCTCTATGGTCTAGAACTCAGAGAACTGCTGTTGCTCAGAGAAGAGCTGTGTCACCAGCTACATCTGAAGGTCACAAATTAGCCACTTGCTGGACGCTCTCTAGGGCCATTAACAGCTGCATCGCTAACTCGCTCTCTCAAAGTCTGTCTAATTGCTGGATGCTGTCTGTGGTCATTCACACTCAGAGAACGGCTGTGGCTCAGCAACATCTGACGGTTTTAGTGCTGTCCATTTGCTGGATGCTGTCTGGAAGGTTGTTCCAGTGCCTATGAACAAATGTTCCTGAATGATCTGACATGGGCCATTTTCTGTTCAGAACTGAAAATACCAGTGCAGTGGGACTCTCTTAACAAAAGCTTCCTGAAGATGAATACTACCTTGATGAAGTGCTTAAAATGACCCACTGCACTCTGTGGCTGTATACCTGTTTTTTTAAGATGCATGCCAGTCAGAATGAAGTCCTCTGGTGATCCCATCAGCTTGTGTTGGGAGAGGGCCAGTGTCTGTAGGCTGCATGTTCTTTCTGTTACACTCCACTGTTCCCAAATAACCCTGCAATCATTTTTGACTTGACATGGGACTTTCAGCCATGCAAAACTTGGAGAAGAAGTTCCTTCTGAATGGCGAATTCATCGTGCGCACGGAACAGTTCAAGATCAAGGTCAAGGGTGGCGTGCTGGAGTACAGCGGGTCGGACCACCGGGTGGAACGTATCAACTCCACACACATGCTGGGCGAGCCAGTCAACGTCTATGTCAGTACATGCTGATTTCCTTCTTTTTAGGAGGGAGGGAGGGTTGGGGTGATGGTTAGGGTGGATTTTCTATGCTTTACTGCCTTTAGGGTGTCTGCCATGAACTATTTTACTGCTTCTGTGGGGTCTACCATACACAGTTTTACTGTCTTTAGTGGGGTCTGCCATGGACAATTTTACTGCCTCTAGAAGGTCTGCCATGGACAATTTTAGCTATCTCTAGCAGCTCTGCCATGGACAATTTTAGCTACCTCCAGAAGGTCTGCCATGATAGTTTTACTCAGCTTCTGGCCTCTCTACCCCCTTTCCCCATACATTTTGAAGCAGAAAACCTCAATGTTATCAAAGGTTTTTGTTCTGCAAGTACAGGTAGTTTGAAACATTTGAACTGTATTGTCTTTTGCATATACTGGAAAATTAGACTATCATGATTGAGTACATCATGCAGACTGTTTCTGGGTGGTGTCACAGACTGAGCACCTTGTTGGCTCTGGATCCTGATAAGTTTTCTATACTTCAGAAACTGGTAACATTCACCCCAGCTGTTGTCACCTGACTCTTAAAGTGAATGGACAGCAGTCTGGAGCTTGGATCATTCTTACGGCAATGTGAAGTGTAAAGTTTTAAAAACGAAGGTGTGGTCTGGGAAGAGGGTTGGTCTCCCCTCAGGACAAAGGTTCTGCAACATGATCAGTGGCAAGATGTTTTAAGTGTTTTCTGTGAGTGCTAGTAAATGGTCATGTACTGTACAAGTGTTATTGTGTACTGATACAGGTGTGGGTGGGTACTGATACCTGGCTGTGTACTGTGCTGATGTTATCAGCAGGTAAACTATGCAGGTGTTAGTGTGTACTGATACAGGTGTGGGTGGGTACTGATACCTGGCTGTGTACTGTGCAGATGTTATCGGCAGGTAAACTATGCAGGTGTTAGTGTGTACTGATACAGGTGTGGGTGGGTACTGATACCTGGCTGTGTACTGTGCAGGTGTTGTCAGTTGGTAAACTGTACAGGTGTAACTGTACTGATATCTGGCTATGTGCTGTGCAGGTGTTGTCAGTAGGTAAGCTCTACCCCCCGAACATCACATACTCCTACATTGTGTCTGCTGGCGACAATGTGCGTTTCAAGTGGAGCAACATGGGAGCCTGGCGCAAGTGCAGCCGCATCTGCAAAGGTAATGCACACACAGTGTATGTAAAGTATATAGTGCAGCCACATCTGCAAAGGTAATGCACATACAGTGTATGTAAAGTATATAGTGCAACCGCATCTGCAAAGGTAATGCACACAGTGACTGTAAAGTATATAGTGAGGCCACATCTGCAAAGGTAACGCACACAGTGACTGTAAAGTATATAGTGAGGCCACATCTGCAAAGGTAATGCACACAGTGTATGTAAAGTATATAGTGCAGCCACATCTGCAAAGGTAATGCACACAGTGACTGTAAAGTATATAGTGAGGCCACATCTGCAAAGGTAACGCACACAGTGACTGTGTGTAAAGTATATGGTGCAGCCACATCTGCAAAAATAACACACACAGTGACTGTAAAGTATATAGTGCAGCCACATCTGCAAAAGTAATGCACACAGTGTATGTAAAGTAGATAGTGCAGTCACATCTGCAAAGGTCACACACACAGTGACTGTATGTAGAGTATATAGTGCAGCCACATCTGCAAAGGCAATGCACACAATGATAGTGTGCAAAGTATATAGTGTAGCCACATGTGCAAGGTAACACACACAATGACTATGTAAAGCCTATTGCACAGCCACATCTTCAGAGGTAATGCTCACCATGACTGTATGTGTAGCCTGGCCTGTAGTACAACCACTTCAGCAAAGGTAACACACCAAATTTGCCTATGGCACATAAACACTTCAACACAACAACATGTGTGTTGACAGTGCCAGTGGTGCGGCCACATCTGCGAAGGTAATGCTCACCATGATAGTATGTGGTGCAGAAGGGTTCTACAGTAAACATTTTGTGTACGGTATTGTCAAAACAAAACAAAAGTTGAATCAATACCACAATAAACATGAAACATTCTCTCGGGAGAACCAGTTCTTGGACCTCTGGTACTATCAGGGGACATCACTCTCATCTTTTCTGCAGCACATGAATGCATGCACTTACCCAGGGCCATCCGTCCAGTCTCTTTGATTGAAATTTTTTCATTTCACTGGCATGATCAGCATTTTTTATATGCACTGATTTCAGCCTCTTGACTTATTAGTGTTGTGAGCAACTGTATATTGTTGCTTTTCAGGCAAAAGAAAGCGTCGCATTGTGTGCGTGCGGGAAGACGACAAGCTGATTGTGTCAAAGAAACGCTGCAAGGGAAAGAACTTGAAGAAACCACACCGCATCGAAGAACCCTGCAACATGGACTGCATTGTGGAGTAAGTGCTACCTGCTGCACACTACTTTTGTTTCTCTGTTGCTTAAAATCTCCACATGTGAGTGTTCATCTGAGGTTAGAAAGAAAAGCATGAAGATGCATTAAGACTTAGGAAAAAGTAAGAGTTTGTGGCACAAAAAACAGTGCCTGAGAAACTGATGAAAAAATGAGAAAATGATGAAGTGGAGTTCATTAGAAAATGATGAAGTGGAATTCATGAGAAAATGATGAAGTGGAGTCCATGAGGAAATGATGAAGTGGAGTTCATGAAAAAATGATGATGTGGAGGAAACTGATATGGTGCACATACTCTTTAGATATATATATATATGTTCCATAGACACTGGAGACGTACAGTGGGACCACTCATGAAAGACCTCACTAATGAGAGATGGCATATTCAATATTTCCATGTAAAAACCTGCACACCCCTGACCAGCCCTCCTTTAAGATCACTTTTGCTGGACTTTTATTTAGCACTGTCGTAAAAGAGGTGTTTCACTGAACTACAATTGTGTATGGGAGAAACAACACATACACACAGAATGATCCTCTAGAAAGGTACACAAAGAGAAAGACAGGTCTGCCTAGGACAAAGAAGACAGACAGAATGGTTCATTGACTGATCGACTGTGCAGGTGGCGAGTGTTCAGCAAGGAGGAGTGCCCAGTGCGGTGTGGTGTTGGCATGAGGAGACAGCTGGTGCACTGCATCAAGCAGACGGGGTACTCTCAGGCCGAGATTATCCGAGATCGAGAGTGTCGGCGCTACCTTGGTGCCAAGCCTGATGAGTATGTGCCGTGCACTGGCAAGTGTCTGCCAACCTACTGGTCCTACACCGAATGGTCTAAGGTATGTCAGTTCTCGTTGAAAAGATGAGTGGTCTAAGGTATGTCAGTTTTCACTGAAAGGGTGAGTGGTCTAAGGTATGTCAATTCTCGTTAAAAGGGTGAGTGGTCTAAGGTTTGTCAGTTCTCACTCAAAAGGTGAATGGTCTAAGGTATGTCAGTTCTCACTGAAAGGGTGAATGGTCTAAGGTATATCAGTTCTCATTGAAAGGATGAGTGGTTTATGGTATGTTCTTGTTGAAAATGTGAATGATATGTTAGGGTGAATGGTCTATATCAATTCTCATTGAAAGGGCGAGTGGTCTAAGGTATATCAGTTCTTGTTGAAAAGGTGAATGGTCTTAGGCATGTCAGTTCTCGTTGAAAGGGTGAGTGGCCTAAGGCATTTCAGTTCTTATTAAAAGGGTGAGTGGTCTAAGGTAGATCAGTTCTTACTGAAAGGGTTTGATAGCAACTGACATTTCACTGTATTTATTGTTACTTTTATGCTGGCTGCATGTCACCTTAACTGTTAACCCCCACATTCATCCCATGAAGCAGCTCAAACACAGCTATTGCCACTGTAGGCCATAAGTTGTGACATCTTTTTATTACAATTTCAGCCCACTAAGCTGTGCAACCAAAATAAATTGTATAAAAACTTAAACAATTATTCCAGACAGAAAATGTTTCACCAATGATCTCCCCTGATGACGTGCGCTTTAATCAGTTAGCACTGGGGGGGGGGGGGGGGGGGGGGGGGGGGAGATATGGAAACCATGGCTTTCTTTAAGCATAGTAATGTGCATAGTGAAACCTTAAAGCAAAGCAGCTGGGACCATCGAAGCTGCTCCTTCCTAAAGGAACCAGCTGTCTAAAAATGCAGTGGAGGCATTTGGAAGTGAGGCAGATGTATGATCAGTATGTTGTGGTTGACCAGTGTCTTTGATTGCCAGTGTTCTGCTGGCTTTGACAGAGGCATTTTAGGAGTGACACTGATGTATGATCATTACACTGAAGCTGACCTGTGTCTTTCCCTGCCAGTGTTCTGCTGGCTGTGACACAGGCATTTAGGAGTGAGAGAGATGTGTGATGATTATGTTGAGGTTGACCTGTTTCTGTCCTTGCCAGTGCTCTGCAAGCTGTGAGGGAGGCATTCATGAGTGAAAGAGATGTGTGATCATTATGTTGAGGTTAACCTGTGTCCTTGCCAGTGTTCTGCTAGCTGTGAGGGAGGCATTCAGGAGTGAAAGATATGTGTGATCATTATGTTGAGGTTAAGCTGTGTCCTTGCCAGTGTTCTGCTAACTGTGAGGGAGGCATTCATGAGTGAAAGAGATGTGTGATGATTATGTTAAGGTTGACCTGTTTCTGTCCTTGCCAATGATCTGCGAGCTGTGAGGGAGGCATTCATGAGTGAGAGAGATGCGTGATCATTATGTTGAGGTTGACCTGTTTCTGTCCCTGCCAGTGTTCTGCTAGCTGTGAGGGAGGCATTCATGAGTGAGAGAGATGCGTGATCATTATGTTGAGGTTGACCTGTTTCTGTCCCTGCCAGTGTTCTGCTAGCTGTGAGGGAGGCATTCATGAGTGAGAGAGATGCGTGATGATTATGTTGAGGTTGACCTGTTACTGTCCCTGCCAGTGTTCTGCTAGCTGTGAGGGAGGCATTCATGAGTGAGAGAGATGCGTGATGATTATGTTGAGGTTGACCTGTTACTGTCCCTGCCAGTGTTCTGCTAGCTGTGAGGGAGGCATTCATGAGTGAGAGAGATGCGTGATGATTATGTTGAGGTTGACCTGTTACTGTCCCTGCCAGTGTTCTGCTAGCTGTGAGGGAGGCATTCATGAGTGAGAGAGATGCGTGATGATTATGTTGAGGTTGACCTGTTACTGTCCCTGCCAGTGTTCTGCTAGCTGTGAGGGAGGCATCAAGGAGCGACGGGCGAGGTGTGTGGACGAGGAGGGTCGAGAGCTGGACGACAGCGAGTGTGATGCTAACGACAAGGTGACCACCATCTCCTGCAACAGCCAGCCCTGCCCTGACTGGCAGACAGGGAACTGGCTTGGGGTACGTGCTCATGTCCTATGATAATAATGATGATGATAATAATAATAATAATAATAATGTACATTTATCATGCCCTCACCAACGCCCTGAGCACTCACATGATACATATTAACCTTAAATATGATATTCTATACACACGTATAGCACAGATCTACCCCAAACAACCCACACGAAAGCACCATACGGAAAGACAACCACTGCTCCCCACCCCCACGAATAAAAAAACACAATGAATTCAAATGTTTACGACTCTGATCTGTATCATACATCATATACGCGCGCGCACGCATGCACGCACACACACACAGTGACTGTAGCAGAAACTGTTAGTTGGGGCAAAAATACTGTGAGAAGAGGAAGGTTTTCAGTTTGGCTTTAAAAGATGACAGGGGTTAAAAATGACAAGATGACATGTCTTCTGACTGTGTAAGACGTTGAGAAAAAATCTAACGAGCAAAACCAATTTTGACTGGCTTCCTCTATGTTCCTGTATTTTGCAGCAGCCATCTTTCTTGTGCCATAACTATCAGATCCATAGCGCCCAAGTAGAACCAGTTTGCATGGTAAAACTGAAACACTTAACAAACATCCGCATTATAAACTGTGCAAGGCTGGAGTGTACCTATCTGACTGCCAGGTACCATTCCGCAAAATGACTCTGTGCACAAATTCTGCATGGAAGGAAGGAAAAAAGGAAGAAAGTTGGGTTGTACCACCCAGTCAACCATGACGGTTAAATCAGGGCAAAGATGAATACAGGAAATCCATCATGACCTTGTAAAGTGACACAGCTGTGATGAACTGCTGGCTTTTGCAGTCCTCGAAAATCCTTGAGTTTTGAAAAGCCCCTTTCAGTGCATCGAAAACTTTTGAGTTTTGAAAGGCCCCTGTCAATGCATTGAAAGTCATAAAATCGATGAAAAGTCGGCCTACTACTTGAGAGTCCTTGAAAACAAAGACTGTGGTGCTCTAACAGAGTGACTTGACAGTTATTTTGGCCCTCTCCCATCCCGCTGTTTTTGACACACAAGTCTTTGAATGAAAAGTACATCTTATCCACACTGTCCCTGTGTTGTTACTCTTGATCCCACCTCAGTCCAACAATTCAGACTCATAGAGTGGTTTGTTGTTGTAAAACTATAGTCTTCTGCTCTTTTCCCGCCCTTTTTTTCTTCTACTGTTCTTTTCTTTTTTCTTCTTCTATTTTTCTTCCTTTTTTAGCGTTTAGATTTTCTTTAGGTCCTTGAAACCCCTATCAGCCCTAAGGCAGCCTAGTGTCTGGGTCCCAGGGGAGAAATTCTTGCCCTTTTGTTGATGTGGTGAAATTGAAGGAAACACCAGCTGACAGCCTGTGAAATGCGTGAACCAGTTTGGCCTAGCGGTAGGCTGGTAAGCAGAGGGACCTCGGTTCGAATCCGCTTCGGCTCTCCTTTCTCTTCAAAAGTTGTGGCCTGTGGATCGACACTGTCTTGTGACTTTGTCCCTCACAATTATGAAACATTAAAATGGCTCTCGTCGCTGCCCACCTTAATGCAGAAGATATTTCGGTGGTAACAGTGTAGCGACAGGTATGACAATGATCTCCCTCTACCCCCACCTCCATACCCCCTTTCCCGTCCCTAATAAGCCTTATGGTTTCTGTGGACGATGATGATGAAGTGATGCTTAATGTCCTCAGATGTCGGCTGACATATTAGGGACAAGTTGTGACCAATGCCAAAGCATGGTTCAATAAATCTTTACGTCCACGGAAGCCAGAAGACTCGTTAGGACGACAGCCCAGGACGGCCACCTCGACTCTCACACAGCTCCTGAACTATGAGTTTCATGTTTATTTACTTAACTGTGAAATGCGTGTTTCAGTGCTCTGTGTCTTGTGGCGGGGGCCGCAAACAGCGCAAGGTGTGGTGCATGCTGGGGAGTCAGAAAGTCAGCGATGACCAGTGCAACCGGAAGCTGCGTCCGGTGGCCAAGAAGGAGTGTCACCTGAAGGAATGCCCCGAGTGGTACCCTGGTGGATGGGGACCTGTAAGTTCAGGGTATTTGTTGGTGTGTGTGTGTGTGTGTGTGTGTGTGTGTGTGTGTGTGTGTGTGTGTGTGTGTGTGTGTGTGTGTGCGCGTGGCGTGCATGTGTACATGATGTGGTGTGTGTGTGTGTGTGTGTGTGTGTGTGTATGTGTGTGTGTTGTGTGTGTGTGTGTGTGTGGTGTGTGTGTGTGGTGTGTGTGTGTGTGTGTGTGTGTGTTGTGTGGTGTGTGTGTGTGTGTGTGTGTGTGTGTGTGTGTGTGTGTGTGTGTGTGTGTGTGTGTGTGTGTGTGTGTGTGTTGGTTGGTTGGTTCAGTATCCGATGAAAAAGGCGTCAGCATGCGAACAGTCAAGTGACGAGTCAGCACTTCCTGAAGTTCAGTGGTTCACTGATTGTGTTGCCTGGACAATGATCAGTGACCTGTGAGAAAGGAGCCATGGTTCACTGATTGCGCTGTTTGGACAGTGCTCAGTGACCTGTGAGAAAGGAGCCATGGTTCACTGATTGCGCTGTTTGGACAGTGCTCAGTGACCTGTGAGAAAGGAGCCATGGTTCACTGATTGTGCTGTTTGGACAGTGTTCAGTGACCTGTGAGAAGGGAGTCATGGTTCACTGATTGTGTTACTTACTTGTCCCCATCCCCAATAGGCCTACTCGCCTCCGTTACTTACTCGTCCCCATCCCAATAGGCCTACTCGCCTCCGTTACTTACTTGTCCCCATCCCTAATAGGCCTACTCGTCCTCCCCCGTTACTGTATTTTCCCCGTCCCCTTTTTCCCTAATAGGCCTCTTACTCGCCTCCGTTCACTGTACTTGTCCCCATCCCTAATAGGCCTACTCGCCTCCGTTACTTACTGTCCCCATCCCTAATAAGTCACTCCGTTACTTACTTGTCCCCATCCCTAATAGGCCTACTCGCCTCCGTTACTTACTGTCCCCATCCCTAAAGGCCTACTCGCCTCCGTTACTTACTTGTCCCCATCCCTAATAGGCCTACTCCCTCCGTTACTTACTTGTCCCCATCCTAATAGGCCTACTCCCTCCGTTACTTACTGTCCCCATCCCTAATAGGCCTTACTCGCCTCCGTTACTTACTTGTCCCCATCCCTAATAGGCCTACTCACCTCCGTTACTTACTCGTCCCCATCCCTAATAGGCCTCCGTTACTTACTTGTCCCCATCCCTAATAGGCCTCCGTTACTTACTTGTCCCCATCCTTAATAGGCCTACTCACCTCCGTTACTTACTTGTCCCCATTCCTAATAGGCCTACTCGCCTCCGTGGACGTTAAGCAGCAAAGTCTCTCTCTCTCTCTCTCCTCTCTCTCTCTCTCTCTCTCTCTCTCTCTCTCTCCGTCTCTGGCTCACTGACTGTGCTGTGTCCACAGTGTTCAGTGACGTGTGAGAAGGGAGTCAGCATGCGAGCGGTGAAGTGCCGAGTCAGCACCTCTCTGCTGGAGGACTCGGCGTGTGACGCCAGCAAGCGACCCCAGGACACGCGGTCCTGCTTCATGGGGTCCTGCCCCACCGCCCCGCCGCTCACCACCACCACCACCACCGCCCTCGCCCCGCAGGCTGCCTTCTGGAGGTTCGGGTCCTGGACAGAGGTCAGTGGCATTTGCTAGGGTTCAAATCTTTCTGTCTTTCTTTCTGGTATTTTATTTTATTTTTTATATGTTATTTTTCTTTGTTTCTTTCTTTTTTAAATTATTTTATTTCTCTTTGGTCAATTTTACTTCTTTTTCTTCTTTCTTTCCTTTTTAATTATTGCATGTATCATTTCTGTCTTCAGAGTTCTGCCACGTGTCTCTATCATTACTGTCTTCAGTGTCCTGTGTATTATTACTGTCTTCAGTGTTCTGTCACTTGTCTGTATCATGACTGTCTTCAGTGTCCTGTGTATCATTACTGTCTCCAGTGTTCTGCCAAGTGTCTGTATCATTACTGTCTTCAGTGTTCTGCCACGTGTCTGTATCATTACTGTCTTCAGTGTCCTGTGTATTATTACCGTCTTCAGTGTTCTGTCACGTGTTTGTATCATTACTGTCTTCAGTGTTCTGTGAATCATTACTGTTTTCAGTGTTCTGTCACGTGTTTGTATCACTACTGTCTTCAGTGTTCTGTGAATCATTACTGTTTTCAGTGTTCTGTCACGTGTCTCTATCATTACTGTCTTCAAGTTGTGTGTATCATTACTGTCTTCAGTGTTCTGTGTATCATTTCTGTCTTCAATGTTCTGTCAACGTGTCTGTATCATTACTGTCTTCAGTGTCTGTCACTTGTCTGTATCATTACTGTTTTCAGTGTCCTGCCACGTGTCTGTATCAAGACTGTCTTCAGCGGTCCGCCACGTGTCTGCATGCATCATTTCTGTCTTCAGTGTTCTGTCACGTGTCTGTATCATGACTGTCTTCACAGTGTTCTGCCACGTGTCTGTGTCATTACTGTCTTCAGTGTTCTGTCGCGTGTCTGTATCATGACTGTCTACACAGTGTTCTGCCACGTGTCTGTGTCATTACTGTCTTCAGTGTTCTGCCACGTGTCTGTATCATGACTGTCTCACAGTGTTCTGCCACGTGTCTGTGTCATTACTGTCCTCAGTGTTCTGCCACGTGCGGCCAAGGAACGAAGCACCGGTTTGTCAGCTGCACGGGGTACTACGACAAGTCCATCAACAGCTCTTACTGCGCACACCTCCCACGCCCCAAAAGCGTGCTGCCCTGCATGATTAAGCCCTGCGGTGACTGGCGCTCAGGCCACTGGAGTGACGTGAGTTTGCCAGGCAGCAAGGAAGCTGGGGTTTATGTTACGACTGATGTAAGACAGGTGACGAGGGAAGCAATAAATTAGCAGTGGAAGGGGTTATGTCACGTTTATGTCAAGATTAATATATGAAACAGATGACTGGGGAAGTCGTGTATTAGTGGTGGAAGTTGGGGGTGTATGTAAGGATTAATATAAAACAGGTGACTGGGGAAGCAGTGTATCAGTGGTGGAAGTTGGGGTTTATGTAAAGGTTAACATAAAACAGGTGACGAGGGAAGTAGTGTGTTAGTAGTGGAAGCTGGGGTTTATGTAAAGTTTAACATAAAACATGTGACGTTGGAAGTAGTATATTAGTAGTGGAAGCTGGGATTTATGCAAAGATTAACATAGGTGACGAGGGAAGTAGTGTATTAGCAGGCCTGCATTCAAAATAGTTGTCTTGGAGGAGTACTCTGGTATATTACTAACTAACCCAAAAGCCACTGGTCTTACATATCTCTTCCTCGGTCTTCAAATAGGGATGTACAAATTCCCCAGAAACGCAAGAAGAGGTGATACTGTCCTGGGAAAGAAAGGGTTGCTCTCTCAAAAGTGTTTTTGTTGTTGTTCATGTGTGTGTGTGTGTGTGTGTGTGTGTGTGTGTGTGTGTGTGTGTGTGAGGTTCCCATATGAAGCTGTGTCAGTATAAAGATGTTCTGTCTGTTGTGTTGTGACATGAGGGAGGGGGGAGGAGAGGAGGGAGGAGAAGAGAGAACGGACGAGAGTCTGGACAGGTGGTGGTGTGTGTCGTGTGTGGAAGGACTCCCCATATCCGCCGTGCTGTCAGCTGTCCCCACTGTTAACTGAACTGTTCCGGACAGGGACGGTGAGCTGCGGGGGCCAGCCGCGTGGCTCAACCTGGGGGACACGGGGGAGATCCGCTGTAACCGCGGCACCTGCATCTCCCCGGAGGAGGGCGACTTCAGGACTGGCGTCATCACCAGCAACCGTGTGGAGGGCACCAGCCGCTGGCTCACCTGGGACTGGGCTGCCGTGAGTGGGCCTCCTTCTTCACAATTACTATATGAAAACAGTTGATGATGATGAAGTGATGCTTAATGTCCTCAGATGTCAGTTGACACATTAGGGACAAGTTGTGACCAATGCCGAAGCACGGTTCAATAATTCTTTACGTCCACGGAAACCAGAAGGCTCGTTCGGACGGACAGCTCGGGATGGCCACCTCGACTCTCACACAGCTCCTGAACTATGATGAAAACAGAATATGTTTCGCCCTGATATAACCGCAATGGTTGACTGGGCGTAAAATACCAAGTTACTTACTTACTTACTTCCTCTTCCTCTTTCACAGGGTTTTGCAGCCACAGAATAAGTAAACTCGGTGCTTAACGTCCACAGAAACCGGGGCATATTAGGGACGGGGAGAAGTGGGGGGGGGGGGGGGGGGGGAGCGGTTATGGAGGCCGGGGAAGAGGGAGATTATATACTTATCGCTCCATTGTTACCATCAGAAAGACTCTTGCATTAAGATGGGCAGCAGTGAGAGCCGTTTTGTTTTATTAATTGTGAGGGCAAAGTCACAAGACAGTGTCCACAAACCACAACCCTTTTCAAGAGAGAAGAGAGCCGAAGCGGTATCGAACCGAGGTCCTTCTGCTTACCAGCCTAACGCCGTACCACTAGGCCAAACCGGCTCACAGCCACAGAAACCAGATGGCTTCCATATTAGAGACGGGGAAGAGTGGGATGGGGTGAGCCGGTTTGGCCTAGCGGTAAGGCGTCAGGCTGGTAAGCAGAGGGACCTCGGTTCGAATCCACTTCCTCTCACCTTTCTCTTCAAAAGTTGTGGTCTTGTGGACACTGTCTTGTGACTTTGTCCTCACAATTAATGAAACATTAAAATGGCTCTATCGCTGCCCATCTTAATGAGGATCATTCTGGTGGTGACAGTGTAGCGACAGATATATAACCTCCCTCTCCCCCCACCTCCATACCCCCTTGCCCCCTTCCTCCCCGTCCCTAATAAGCCTTATGGTTTCTGTGGATGTTAAGCACCAGGGGATGAGAGCCCAGGCCCACCTCCCTGTTCACACAGTTCCTGAGCTCTGAAAGCGGACAACCGTGGAGCAGTCACTTTTGAAGACAGTCTGCTGTCTTGGCACTCACCTTTTGAATACTGTATTCCCTGGTGTTGCAGTCACGTTTTAAATATAACATGTACGGGTTTGGTGTTCACATCTTGAATACAGTTACTGCTTTGGCTTTACTGGTGTTGTATTCACATTTTAAATAACACTTAGGTTTGACTCAGTTTTGACATACTTATGCCTGAGACAATGCGAATGGTCATTAGCTTACGTTTTAGAATGATAACAGAAGGGCTGTTAGGACGGATAGCCCAGGACGGCCACCTCGACTCTCGAACACAGCTCCTGAACTATGAAAACTTTACTGGTGTTGTATTCACATTTTAAATACAACACTTACGGGTTTGACGCTCAGATTTTGAACACTACATATGCTGGTGTGGCATTTACAGTTTGAATGTTACCTTTGCAGAGAAATTATGCATCAACGGAGATGTTTTCTCGTTTCCCTGTTTTGTTTGAGTTTTCAGGTTTTTAGAATGATTTAAAGAAGAAGAGGATTTAAAAAAAATATTATTATTGATTTTTTATGGTTAATTCAAATAGCAAAAGGCGTTTTGGCAGTTGGGTAAAGTAATAGATTGTCTCCCTTATCGCATGGCTCCTGGTCGTCTGTTACCCTGTTTAAAACTAACCAGCCGGTATGTGTCTCGTGTTGGTTATCTAACGGAATGATCGGCAGGAAACTGGTGGTCAAAAAAGGGGTGTATCTTGTCTCTGCACGCTGATTGGCTCATCGTGTCTGTCACTCAGAGTTCGGCAACACGTTAAGTGTTTATCAGTCAGTATGGACCACCAGGATGCTACCTACCAATCAGTTAATAAAATACTTACAATATTCAAGCCTGGGCATGAACAGTCTAAAAGACAAACTACACATTTAGGGAAAGAGAAAAAAAGTCCCAAAACACAGTTTAAAAAACACGCCAAAAAACTGTCCGTCTACCCACCGCCCACCCCGCCATTTATTTTTTTATTTTTTTTGAAACTGCCGATGGACGACCGTTCATGAGAGAGACCAACAAAGTAAGTAAGTAAGTAAACATGGTGCTTAACGTCCACAGAAACCATAAGGCTTATTAGGGACGGGGAGAAAGGGGGGAAAGGGGTATGGAGGTGGGGGGAGAGGGAGATTATATACCTATCGCTACACTGTCACCACCAGAATGATTCCTGCATTAAGATGGACAGCGATGAGAGCCATTTTACATGTTTCAGTAGGAAATGATGGACAAAGTCACAGGACAGTGTCCACAAACCACAACCTATTTGAAGAGAAAGGAGAGCCGAGGCGGTATTGAACCGAGGTCCTTCCGATTACCAACCTAACGCCTTAGAGAGACCACCTCTGTTTTAAGACCATTTTATATGAAACTTCACCCTTCTCTTTTCCGTGTGAATGACCCCTTGACCAGGGTCCACCCTCTTTAAAAAAAAAAAACTTTCTTGATTTCTAGACTGGCATTAAAATAAAACAGGGGTTCCGCTATTGTCAGGTAAAGCACGGAAACTGAGAATAGGGACATTTGACTTACTAAACAGGGGTTCTGCTATAGTCATTAAAGCACGGAAATTGAAAATCGGGACATATCAATCACTTTTGAAAGACTGTCAGGTAAAGCACTGAAATTGAAAATAGGGACATATGAATCACTTTTGAAAGACTGTCAGGTAAAGCACTGAAATTGAAAATAGGGACATATGAATCACTTTTGAAAGACTATCAGGTAAAGCACTGAAATTGAAAATCGGGACATATCAATCACTTTTGAAAGACTCGTCACAGAGCAATGTGTTACCGCTTATTTTGTTCCCTTCCGATACAAGCCTTTGTACTGCAAGCCGATGAAAGACCACCTGTGTGAGAGACCACACATGTGTTAAAGCCATTTTTGAAAGCTTTTATTTGTATCATCATATTTCCATGCAACCGAACCCCTCACTAAGGACAACAGCTCTTTTCAGACCGCCTGGGCTTGGTTTATTGGCTGGGGGTTCTTGTCGTTCACTCAGAGCTTAGGAGCTGTGCAAAAGTCGAGGTGGCCGTCCTGGGCTCCCCGTCCCTAATATGCCTGATGGAGTGTTGGAATAGTGAGCAAACATGGTGCTTAACGTCAACAGAAACCACAAGGCTTATTAGGGACGGGGAGATGGGGTGAAAGGGGGTATGGAGGTGGGGGAAGGGGAATGTTAAACCCATGGACTTATATATACAGGTTCCTGGTTGAACCCCTGTGTCTCCAGTGTTCCGTGACGTGCTGGGCACGGTCTGAATGTTGAACCCCTGTGTCTCCAGTGTTCCGTGACGTGCGGCACGGGGTGGCAGCAGCGTCACGTGGTCTGCTACGACGAGCGAGGCGTGTCCGACAGCTGTGACACGTCACTGAAGCCTGACGAATACCAGAACTGTGACACCGGCCCATGTCCCGCCTGGTCCACGGAAGAGTGGTCAGAGGTCAGTGGACCAGAACATTTCTCTGGGCAGTATAACTGTGTAGCAGCCTTGCGTTTTGTTTGTTTAAGTGTGTTTGTGTCTCCTCTTGATCTTTTTCAGTAATTACACAGTTCGTATGTTGGCAGAGGTATTGTTAAATTTGATTATATTTCGTTTGCATTACATTTTTCACAAGTCACAATGCCACTAGAGTAAATAAAATAAAAATAGCAACACCACATTGTCTTCAGTAATTTCAGTTTTCTTGAAATGAACGGCTGAGACTGAAGAGTAAAGCCCGTTCTTAACTGGGCGAATGTTTGTTCCCCGAACATACTTCGGACAGTTCGACGAACTATGATTCGTTTCTTAATTGAACTTTTAGTTCGCCGAACATGGTTCGGACTGTTCGACGAACTTTACTTCGTTCTCAACTGGCTTGTAATGAGATGCAAGCTTCGGCCCGAACTTGTGGCAGACGCGCAGCAGACAGCATTATCAGCAGAAATGTAGGCTAAAGTAAGTCAAGTCAAGTCAATATGATCACAGGGTAATTCAACCAACTACTATCTCATTCTGGGTCCCCGAGACAAGGCTGCGCCTCCCACGAGTCAACAAATAAAAAATTCCCCCCGAAACGAGTGAAGAACAATCCCAAGCCATTAACGTCATACATTTCAGTTTATTTTTATTTCTTCCTCATCCACTGGAGAGCTCTGCTCTCAGCCAATCAGAGGCAATGTTTGTCGAATAGGGCGAATGTTCCCAGAACATGTTGAGCGAAGCTTTTCGGTCGCCGAATATAGCTTCGTCGCAGTTGGACGAATACTCCGAACTATATTCGCGAAGGAAAAGTTCACCCAATTAAGAACCAACTATATTCGCCGAATACTCCCAACTATGTTCGCGAACAAATGTTCACCCAATTAAGAACAGGCTTAAGACTATAACGCGAGGAACCTAAGTGGACTAGGCAAAATAGCAATCAGTCTGAAGTTTTAGTTTATAATTCGATTTACATTGCAGTTTGCTCATGAATACGCTGTCTTTATGGGTACAAGTGAGAGGTATACGAATTAGGAGCGAGTAAAGAAGAGATGTGTCGATTTCTCCACTGCGGAATGAGCTCGGACTTAGCATAGCTCAGGGGTGATCCAGCCGCACTGTCTCTTGTCTAACAGATATTCTTGAAGGCGTTTGTTGTCATGTCCCTTTCACTGACAGAGCCAGAATAACTGTGTCACGGTGTGTGTGTGTGTGTGTGTGTGTGTGTGTGTGTGTGTGTGTGTGTGTGTGTGTGTGTGTGTGTGTGTGTGTGTGTGTGTGTGTGTGTGTGTGTGTGTGTGTGCGTGCGTGTGTGTGTGTGTGTGTGGGGGGGGGGGACATTAACGCCAACTGCCAATGGCCTCCCATGGTGTAATGCCAAACAGTGGCCTTGTATGACAGGTGGTCTGCCACTTTCTGCCAAATCCGTTTGTCTGTCCGTCTGCTTGTCTGTCTGTTGATACCTGCCTGCTGGTCTGTCTCTTAACCGGCGTGCTTCACTGCCTGTCTTTTTAATTGTCTTTCCAATGCCACAAGCCAGTAACGCCTGTGTTGTGATTCTTGGTGAGCTCGGCAAAGAAAAGCTACAAATTATGCTTGCAGAATCGCCTCAGTCTGTCTGTCTGCCTGTTTGACTGTCTTAGTGTCTGTCTGCTTGTCTGACTCTGAATGTTTGCCTGCCTTTCTGACTGTATTAGTGTCTTCCTGCCTATCTGACTGTCTGAGTGTCTGTCTACCCGTCTGACTGTCTAAGTGTCTGTCTACCTGTCTGGCTGTCTGCCTGTCTGTCTACCTGTCTGACTGCCTGTCTGCGTGTCTGTCTACCTGTCTGACTGTCTGTCTGGCTGTCTAAGTGTCTGTCTACCTGTCTGACTGTCTGCCTACCTGCCTGTCTGAGTGTCTGCCTACCTGTCTGACTGTCTGTCTGACTGTCTTAGTGTCTGTCTACCTGTCTAACTGTTTGAGTGTTTTCCTGCTTGTATGAGTGTCTGCCAGTCTTAGTGTCTGCCTGCCTGTCTGCCTATCTATCTATCTATCTATCTGTCTGCGTGTTTGTGGCACTGCCGGCGTGCTTGCCCGGCCCCAGCGGAGAGTGAGGACCGTGTTGCTCTTTGCTGTGCGCAGTGCTCGGCCAAGACGTGCAAGGAGGAGGGACTGCAGAACCGCCTGGTGTACTGCCGCCTGGGCCCCACCGACATCCTGCCCAACTCCAACTGCGACATGCGGCAGCGGCCCGCGGACACCCGCCAGTGCTCGGCGCCCTGCTCCTCGCCCTCCACCACCCACCGCTGGAAGTCCGGGCCTTGGTCCTCGGTAAGGAACGCCCGACCTCGGGCTGGACAGGGCCCCGCCCCCACCGCCCCTACGCCCACGCGCAACTCCCACCCCCGTAGCAGCCCCGGGGACCCCGGGCTCCCGGTCCGGCCCCCAACCCCGTCCGTGCGTGGACACGACACGGCATCCTCCAACTCGCACTCGCGCGTTAGCTCCGGGGATCACTACCGCACCAACCAGTACCCGGAGAGCAGCCGCCGGTCCTACCACTCTCGGGTGGGCGGGCCGGGGCGGAGGCGATGGCGAGAGTTCGCGTGGTACGACAACTACCGCAGCGCCAGAGCGCAGTACCAGCAGGAGCGGGCTCGCCCCACGGTGGCGCACGGCAGACGCACGCCAGGCCCCCCGCAGCCGGGCCAGCAGCATGGCCAAGCTGCAGCCCCTCCCAAAGCCCCCAACAACATGCACATATTCTCCCGCCAGAGCCACGGTAACTCCCACGCGCACAACACCCGTCTGGCCCCATCCAACGCGCACACGACCCGTCTGGCCCCACCCAACACGCACAACACCCGTCTGGCCCCACCCAACGCGCACACGACCCGTCTGGCCACACCCACCACGCACAACACCCGTCTGGCCCCACCTACCACGCACAACACCCGTCTGACCCCACCCAACGCGCACAACACCAATCTGGCCCCACCCACCACGCACAACACCCGTCTGACCCCACCCCACGTGCACAACATCCGCCTGGCCCCACTCAACGCGCACAACACCCGCCTGGCCCCATCACACATGCGGGTCACCACCGAGTCCCAGCCCGGCCGCTACGTCAGCGGGCCACGGACCCAGCCCTTGCCCATCGTGGCGGCGGCGAGGAAGGGTCAGGGGTCAGGCGGCGTGCCCCTGCTGACTGCCAGCAGGATCCTGGAGGCCGCCAAGAGCACGGCCCTGCCCGCCGTCCGTAGGAACCTGGCCACTCCAAGCACGCGGACGCGCTTCAGGGGGCAGGAGGCAGACAGGGGGCGGGGACAGAGAATGGGTGTGTACAGTCAAGGGGAGAGGACAGACAGGAGGCGTGGACAGAGAGTGTTCAGTGAAGGGGAGGAGACAGAAAGGAGGCGGGGACAGAGAGCGGGCGTGTACAATCAAGGAGATGGGGCAGGCAGGGGGCGTGGACAGAGTGTGTACAGTGAAGGAGGGAGGACAAACAGGGGGCGTGGACAGAGTGTGTACAGTGAAGGAGAGAGGACAAACAGGGGGCGTGGACAGAGAGTGTACAATGAAGGGGAGGGGACAGAGAGGGGGCGGGGACAGAGAGTGGGCGTGTACAATCAAGGAGAGGGGACAGACAGGAGGCGTGGACAGAGAGTGTACAGTGAGGGGGAGGGGACAGAGAGAGGGAGCGGGCAGCGTGAAGGGGACGGGACAGAGATGGGACGGGGACAGCGTGAAGGGGAGGGGAGAGAGAGGGGGCAAGGACAGCGTGAAGGGGAGGGGACAGAGATGGGACGGGGACAGCGTGAAGGGGAGGGGACAGACAGGGGGCAGGGACAGCGTGAAGAGGAGGGGACAGAGATGGGACG
>JABMCL010001305.1:1110000-1117500 GCA_018857735.1 Alviniconcha marisindica
TGGGCCAGACAAACACTGAACGTCGTTCTTGTGGGTCAGACAAACACTGAACGTCGTTCTCTTGGGTCAGACAAACACTGAACGTCGTTCTTGTGGGCCAGACAAACACTGAACGTCGTTCTTGTGGGCCAGACAAACACTGAACGTCGTTCTTGTGGGTCAGAGAAACAATTAGAATTTAGTGGATCAGAAAAACGTTTAGGGGCGATTCTGTGGGTTAGAGGAACAATTAGAGGCCATTTTTTGGTCAGATAAACAATAAAAGGTATTTTGTGGGTCGGATAAACAACTGGAGGCGTTTCTGTGGGCCACAGAAACAGTCAGTGGTGTTTTCTGGGGACCAGAGAAACAGTTAGTGGTGTTTTTGTAGGTCAGAGAAACAGAAACAGGACTTACGTCAGAGACAGGAGGCGTTTTTTTTTGTTTGTTTTTTCGTTTTGATCACCAGAAGAGAGTAATGTGTTCTTGGGTCAAAGAAACAGGGACGTCTTCATGGGTTAGTGATAAGGCGGGATGTTTTCGAGTCGGAAAAAACACCCTACAGTGTTTCAAAATACATCAACGGCAAATTAATGCCGGAATAATAGGTTTGCACCTGAACACCTGGCTCAGATAAACGCCCGTAGACGCAGACAGTGTCCTTAATAATACTATGCAGACCAAAGAAAAGTTATTTGTGTGTACATATTTGCGAAGCTTATATCTTCACTAATTTATTTACGATTCTTCGTTTTTAACTTGTACGTAAGTAAACGAGTTCTGTTTTATTTCGTTGTTGTGAATGCCCCCTATCAAGAAGCCGATATCCCTCTTGAAGTAACTGTGATCGTATTGTGTGTATATTTTGCTGGTTCGCCTTTTTTTAAAGTTGCTGGGGGATTTTGTGCGCATATTTCTTTTTTTTGCAAGTGCTGATTTCCATTGGTACTGTGGTTGTCCCCAGAAATCCACGAAATCGTACTACGTCTACGTATTTTTTAACTTACCATTTATCCTTTTTGGCACAGACTATATCTCTGTTTATGCATCCAACTGTTCGTTTTACTCACGTCATACATATCTTGGTTGTTGCTTTGATACTCTTTCCTAAAGGAAAAATGGCATTTTAAAATACCAAGAAGTTGTAAATTTGATAGGTTTTTAACATTTGCTGATACGTTATTGTGGTTGTGTTCAGTCTGATTGAGGTGTAGATATTATTGTGTATAATAGTATATAATACATGTACATCAAGAATGTAATTATGTTCATGATTGTGTGAATGGGTTGATTTGAGCTAATGTGATGCAAATTTGTGAGGGAAAAAGAAAAGACAATCGTTACTTCGTTAGACATAAATTGTTTTGTTTTGTTTTTTTACGCCGAATTGTCTCCGAAGAGGTAGAGGCGGGGACCGAGAAACCCGGGGGGTGGGGGGTGGGGGGTGTTGGGGAGGAGGGGGGGGGTGAGTGCCTATACCTAACGCTACACTGACACCACGTGATTTCTGCACGAAGACTGACAGCGATGAGAGTCATTTTAATGCTCCGTTAATTGTGAGGGGCAAAGGCACGAGGCAGTGTCCATAAACCACTTTCTTGAAGAGAAAGGAGAGCCGAAGCGGGAATCGAACCGACGCCGTCCGCTTACCTGTATTACGCCTTACAGCTTGGCCAAACCGGCTCCCTACACTGTCGCGGAGACGTAGCTATGACTAAGGTTTAAAGGACCGGCAAACAGGCTCCCTATACTGTCGCTGAAACGGGGCGATGACTAAGGTTTAAAGGACCGACAAACCGGCTCCCTATACTGTCGCTGAAACGGGGCGATGACTAAGGTTTAAAGGACCGACAAACAGGCTCCCTACACTGTCGCTGAAACGGGGCGATGACTAAGGTTTAAAGGACCGACAAACCGGCTCCCTACACTGTCGCTGAAACGGGGCGATGACTAAGGTTTAAAGGACCGACAAACCGGCTCCCTACACTGCCGCTGAAACGGGGCGATGACTAAGGTTTAAAGGACCGACAAACCGGCTCCCTACACTGTCGCTGAAACGGGGCGATGACTAAGGTTTAAAGGAGCGACAAACAGGCTCTCTACATAGTCGCTAAGGTTTAAAGGACCGACAAACAGTCTCTCTACACAGTCGCTGAAACGTAGCAATGACTAAGGCTTAAAGGACCGACAAACCAGGGGAGTTAATGCTGCTCGACTGACGTCACACGTGCAACAGGGAGCACAACAAGCACCTTTAACGTCAGTTTTAAAGGACAGAAGAACTCCGGTGAGAGTCATTTTGAACGCGTCTGGTGGTTGTGCTACTGTCCTTTAAGAGCGTTGCGCCGGTTTGTTTCAGTGAATGACTCATAGTTGAGTACACCGAGCGTGTGTCCGTGTTCAGTTTCACAGAAACAGGTACTGAATCAGGGTTCTGCTTTACGTCCACAAAAACCGTATGGCTTATCAGGGACGTGCGACCAGACACAGACGAAAAAAAGAGGGGCTGTTTTATGTTCTGTACACAAATCCCGCGAAGCCGTCTTAGGTTGATAGATTTGATAGTTGATAGAGAAATAAAATGTTATAACCCCCCCCCCCCCCCCCCCCTCTCGTCTCTCCGTGTGAGTCTGCTCTCTGCCCGCCTGTCTCCCCCTCTTTCTCCCGGCGTCTGGCCTCCCTATCTCTCTCCCTCTAGCTCTCCCCTAAGCTCTTTCTCTCTGCCTCTCCCCCCACCCCACCCCACCCCGACCCCCCGACTCCCCCTCGTCTTCCCCCATACGGCCTACTCAGTCTCTTTCTCAGATTTGTCTTCCTTGACTCTGCCCTCATAGTGAAGGCAAGCAGGTAGCAGTCAGGCGAGTTCCTCACAGTGAAGGCAAGCCGGTAGCAGTCAGGCGAGTTCCTCACAGTGAAGGCAAGCAGATAGTATTGAGGCGAGTTCCTCACAGTGACGGCAAACAGGTAGGAGTGAGGCGAGTTTCTCACAGTGAAAGCAAGCAGGTAGCAGTGAGGCGAGTTCCTCACAGTGAAGGCAAACAGGTAGCAGTGAGTTCCTCACAGGCTGAAAGCAAGCAAGTAGCAGTCAGGCGAGTTCCTCACAGTGAAAGCAGGCAGGTAGCGAGGTGTGGGGCGCGGAGGTGTGGGATGTAATAAACTGTGGAAACGGTGTCAGTGTAGTAAATAAACCTCCAGCCATCTTTCTCCACGCTCAGCGGTTTGGCTCGCTCCGCCGCCGTCTACCTGTGTTGCCTGCGTCTACCTGTGTTGCCTGTGTCAGTCTACCTGCGTTGCCTGTGTCGGAGCGTCAGGCCTCATGGCTGTGCCGGCGGGAGCCGGCACCCGCTGAGAGCCGTGCGGCGGTGCAGCCATGCCAGAACCACTTCAGCCTGGACATAGATCAGACCACGAGCTTCTGCCCCTGGTAATGGCGCTGATAAATAATCAGTGTGCATTCCACGCTTTACCACCCCTGAAACCTCGCCCCCCCCCCCCCCCCCTCCGGCCCTCTCCGCATCCCATCCCCCCTCCCCTCTCCCTTCTCCATGTTCCAGCGGTTTCCGTCTGTCTGGGCAGCCCTCCCCGCCTCATTCAGTTCACCATCCTGCACAGTTGTATGCTCTCTCTCTCTCTCTCTCTCTCTCTCTCTCTCTCTCTGCAGAGAGAGCTTAGCAAGGAGACAGGTTTTTGACTGAACCTAAACTACAGTCCTTGTAAAATAAAGTGTTTGAGTTAGAGCTCTCTCTCTGTGCCCCCACCCCTCCCCGCCTCTTTCAGTCCAACATCCTGCACACTTGTATACTCTCTCTCTCCAGTAGAAAATACTGAATGTCTCTCTCTCTCTCTCTCTCTCTCTCTCTCTCTCTCTCTCTCTCTCTCTCTCTCTCTCTCTCTCTCTCTCTCTCTCTCTCTCGATGACAACGTATTTCGTGTCAAATATTGCCCTCTTTACTAATCTCCACCTGGGCTCACAATTCTGAGAACACCAGTAATTCTAGGGGCTTGCCGTTCTGTTGCTCCTGTTACTGCTTTGCCGAAATTATTGGCAAAGCGCTCTTGTCAGTCGTATTACACAGACCCCCTACGGAGCAGATCACTTTATTTCAAGGTTGTGTGGGCAGTGCATAGCGATAGGTGTTGCAGTCCTTCAGCGGTACCTTCCAGTACTGCCCTCCCGTCAGGCCTGATGAGGCAGCTGCCACCCCCACCCCCACCCCCTCCTCTCCTCCCTCCGTAAATTTGGTAATCCTGGTTAAAGATTTCCCATTCGGGAAAAAGTCAGTCTTTGACTAAAAACCTGCAGGCTCTTAGTATCGCGTGTACTCCATCACACTAGAGTGTAGTTCAGAAGCGTCGCTGTTCAGGACACTGAATCTTTTCGGTTTTGCCGTTTTGTTTTTGTTCTCAAAGGTTGTGACTGAGTGGTTTCAGGCCATGAATATACGTGCATGCAAATGTCTCTTGGTTGTGTGGCGAATTGTTGTATGTTGCAAAATATGACCACCTTGAAATGTATATTTTGCATATTTGTAAATTGTGTACGCGACTACAAAATGAAGATGCCTTTTGTTTATCGATGGCCAATATATATCTTTTTTTGCACAGTGCTACCCCCACCCCTTCCCCCCTCCCCGGGGAAAAAGCCCGGAAGTTCATAAGCCGGCTTGCAATGAGTAAGGTTTTCACTGAATGGGCTTTAGACGAGAATGTTTTAGTGGTACCCTGAATAGAAATTTCCTGTTGCCTTCTGTTTTGTGTTTGAACGGATGGGCATGATAACTGGAACTGAGCGATCGTCTGATACTGGTAACTAATCACGTTGGAGCTGCTTGTTATGTGACAGGCAAGGCCGTTGAAACGGTAGGCACGTGCGTAGACTACACCTACCTCATCTAGGCTGGTCAGGTCGGTACTGATGTCAGCTGAAGGCCTGGTAGTGTCACAAGATCATCCGGTTTTGATCACTGAGTATCTTGATTTCCCGTTGAAACTGATTAAACTGAACTTGGGCATCTTCCTGCTAGTACGTCACATAGTAGCTAACTGATCATCTGTTTATATGTACAGTTGTTGTTTTCCTTTTAATTCACGATCACTGAATATTTTCTCCTTGTCTAGTGAATACATTTAAGACCGGACTTGGTAATGCACATTGTTTGCTAGTGCCACATTGCAAGTTGGTGGTCAGGTCGTTTTTTGTTGTTTTTAAGTAATAATGATATTTACATTGTCAGAAGTGATAGTGGACAATTCATTTGTCAATGCTGACGACCTATCAGCTACTTCATGTCACCGGGTTGCTGTGTGTAGCTCTTTCAGCTACAGCCTTGCCTCAGTGGTTGCACAGACACATTTTGTTGTTTGTTATTGTATTTGATTCTGGGTTCATTATTGCTGATTTTTCGTCTTCCCGTGGATCACTCCTTGGTTACACGTGGAAGACTTGCTGAAAATACGTTGGAAACTTGCTGGGCTAGCAGTATGAAACAGCTTTGTGGAGGCCGAGGGCTTGGGGCTCTCCGTCTCCCCACCGCCGTCTTCTACAAGAGCCTGCAGTGTTCCGGCTGTGTGAGAGGGTACGGCGAAGTGCCGAGTCAGTGTTCTATGCTCTGTGTGTGTACATACGTATGTTCCTCACATGTGGGAAGCAGGCGGCTGCCGCCTCGGCCGGTCTTCACTGGCTGGAGTGGTGGCCCCTGCTTCCCGTGGAATTTTTAAAAAGTTCCTCCGGATGACCTTTGATCCCTGAGGAAATCTGATCCGTCTGTGCCCCCCCCCCCCCCCGTCCCCCCTCCCCCCAAGCCCCCTACCCCCAAGGGGGCGGTAGTTTTGTTTTATGAACCACCCAGCCAGGCTTGGGGGCTGGTCTGTCGAGACGTCGTGTGGCGGCCAAGGGAGGCCACCGGCTTGACGCGACGCCGCTTCTCTCCCATTGGTCCTTCAGCTGCTGTGGCACGTGGAGGGTAGGTAACCCCCCCCCCCCCCCCCCCACCACACATTTCTTTAGCACCCTGTTCAGTCTGTCAACCATGCTTTCCACTTGCCGTACCCCCATCATCGCCACCCACCTAGAAAATCGGCGTGTTCATGCTCTGAGAGCCTAGGGGTGGGACTGGTATGCAAATTGACGGATGGATGATGGGCGCCGGCCCCCATGCCGCGCCCACTGGTCATCAGTCTGAAAGTGTGTGTTCGGCCCAAAGCCCGTCTATGTTCGGCCCATCGGCCCCGGGCCCCATCCGCTGGGTCCACAGAACTAGCAACGCCGGGTTCCTCCATCATGTTCTTGTCGCTAGGTTACCATTTACCTCTGTGCCACCCCACTTGGCACAGCCGTAGTGGTCCGGATGACGACTGCTCCCCATCGCTCGCTCCGTCCCTCCCTTTTACCCCCCTCTTCCGGGAGGAGAGAGGGAGGAACTGTTGTGAGGTGTGGGGGCGTGGGGGGGGGGGGGGGGGGCAGAGAGAGAGAGAGAGAGAGAGGGAGAGGTACATGAAATTAACAAAGATTAGACGGTCCAATGAGTCTGGTTGAGACAGTCGGGCCGAACTTAAATTCTTTAAGTTTAAAGTTATGTGCCTGTGGCTGGCACAGGTGGTCGACAAGACCGGCTGCTGATTGCTTGGTGCACCGGCTCCCCTATGTCTACCTGTAGCTGGAGAGACCTAAGATCCGAACCCCACCTTCCGACAGGCAGACGGGCAGACAGACAGGGCGGCCACACTGAGACAGGGTCATGATACGGCGGATGGAACATTGCAAACCAGCCTACAGACTCAGTCTGGACCTCTGTCTTGCGGCCGTCTGAGCTGGAGGCCAGTGTCTGATCAAGTGCCGGCAAAACCGCTCCAAGGAGGAAACGTCTGCTCAGTAATTAGCTTTACCGCGGAAATGTTTCACAGTGTGCAAACTGCGCTGGTGAGCGGAAGTCTTTGTAGATGGAGCCTGGCGCTTGCAAAAAGACCGCATAGCCTGTCGAACCGGCCTCCTTGTCGTGCTCATCAGTGCTGGATCCTGTCCGGCAGAAGGCCAGTTTGTTTTTCCTGTCCATGTCCGCTCTATGCCCTGCCGAGGCCTGGACTGTGTCCACATCTACGGGCCAACGTCACTTGCTGTAGACGTCGGACCGGCCTGCCATCGCAACAACGTTTCTGGAGATCGGTTTTCGGTTTTCACTCTCTTTTTCGTTTTCTTTTGCTGCCTTTTCGAGTCTTCTTCTTCTTCCCATGTACCCCATTTGGGTTTCTGAAATGCGTTCTTTGACGTTCGTGGTTGACGTCTTACCTTCCGGACCGTGATAGCTGCCTATTGACCCCAAGGCCGAAAACAACTGAACTGCACTGGTGTCCTTCCAACTCGTTGATCCAGCACAACAAACTGTCTGGGTCACAGGCGATTTCAGCCGGCAGTCTGCCGCCCCTTCCCCCTCCCGCTGCCTACCCCCCCCCCCCCTCCACTCCTGCTTTCCAACACAGCCCCCCTACTTTATCACAGGTTGCCGAGCTGTGGAATGCCGTTCT
>JABMCL010001305.1:1120000-1122500 GCA_018857735.1 Alviniconcha marisindica
CCCGAACGGCGGGCAGATTATCATAGTTCTTTTCGGTGATTATGATTATGCCCGAACGGCGGGCAGATTATCTAGTTCTTTTCGGTGATTATGATTATGCCCGAACGGCGGGCAGATTATCATAGTTCTTTTCGGTGATTATGATTATGCCCGAACGGCGGGCAGATTATCATAGTTCTTTTCGGTGATTATGATTATGCCCGAACGGCGGGCAGATTATCATAGTTCTTTTCGGTGATTATGATTATGCCCGAACGGCGGGCAGATTATCATAGTTCTTTTCGGTGATTATGATTATGCCCGAACGGCGGGCAGATTATCATAGTTCTTTTCGGTGATTCTGATTATGCCCGAACGGCGGGCAGATTATCATAGTTCTTTTCGGTGATTATGATTATGCCCGAACGGCGGGCAGATTATCATAGTTCTTTTCGGTGATTATGATTATGCCCGAACGGTGGGCAGATTATCATAGTTCTTTTCGGTGATTATGATTATGCCCGAACGGCGGGCAGATTATCATAGTTCTTTTCGGTGATTATGATTATGCCCGAACGGCGGGCAGATTATCATAGTTCTTTTCGGTGATTATGATTATGCCCGAACGGCGGGCAGATTATCATAGTTCTTTTCGGTGATTATGATTATGCCCGAACGGCGGGCAGATTATCATAGTTCTTTTCGGTGATTATGATTATGCCCGAACGGCGGGCAGATTATCATAGTTCTTTTCGGTGATTATGATTATGCCCGAACGGCGGGCAGATTATCATAGTTCTTTTCGGTGATTATGATTATGCCCGAACGGCGGGCAGATTATCATAGTTCTTTTCGGTGATTATGATTATGCCCGAACGGCGGGCAGATTATCATAGTTCTTTTCGGTGATTATGATTATGCCCGAACGGCGGGCAGATTATCATAGTTCTTTTCGGTGATTATGATTATGCCCGAACGGCGGGCAGATTATCATAGTTCTTTTCGGTGATTATGATTATGCCCGAACGGCGGGCAGATTATCATAGTTCTTTTCGGTGATTATGATTATGCCCGAACGGCGGGCAGATTATCATAGTTCTTTTCGGTGATTATGATTATGCCCGAACGGCGGGCAGATTATCATAGTTCTTTTCGGTGATTATGATTATGCCCGAACGGCGGGCAGATTATCATAGTTCTTTTCGGTGATTATGATTATGCCCGAACGGCGGGCAGATTATCATAGTTCTTTTCGGTGATTATGATTATGCCCGAACGGCGGGCAGATTATCATAGTTCTTTTCGGTGATTATGATTATGCCCGAACGGCGGGCAGATTATCATAGTTCTTTTCGGTGATTATGATTATGCCCGAACGGCGGGCAGATTATCATAGTTCTTTTCGGTGATTATGATTATGCCCGAACGGCGGGCAGATTATCATAGTTCTTTTCGGTGATTATGATTATGCCCGAACGGCGGGCAGATTATCATAGTTCTTTTCGGTGATTATGATTATGCCCGAACGGTGGGCAGATTATCATAGTTCTTTTCGGTGATTATGATTATGCCCAAACAGTGGGCAGATTATTAGCTCTTCTCTGTGATTATGCCTTAGCGTTGGGCTGAAAAATCATGTGAGCTCTTCTCAGTGTTTATGGTTATGCCCTGACGTTGGGCGGAAACTGAATTACCCCTTCTCAGTGCGTCTGATTATGGCCTGACGTTGGACAGAAAATTAGCTCTTCAGTCTCAGTGGTATTCTCTTATGCCCTGACATTGGGCAGGAAAATTGCTCTTCTCAGTGCTTATGGTTATGCCCTGAAAAATAGCTCTTCTCAGTACTTGCTACGTGTATTGACACTTTGCAATAAAGTTATATTGTATACACAACAGTTACTTATGGTTATGCCCTGACGTTGGGCAGAAAATTAGCTCTTCTCAGTGCTACACTCTTGTGCCCTGACATTGGGCAGAAAAATAGCTCTTCTCAGTGCTTATGGTTATGCCCTGACGTTGGGCAGAAAAATAGCTCTTCTCAGTGCTTATGGTTATGCCCTGACGTTGGGCAGAAAATTAGCTCTTCTCAGTGCTTATGGTTTGCCCTGACGTTGGGCAGAAAATTAGCTCTTCTCAGTGCTTATGGTTTGCCCTGACGTTGGGCAGAAAATTAGCTCTTCTCAGTGCTTATGGTTTGCCCTGACGGCGTTGGGCAGAAAATTAGCTCTTCTCAGTACTTATGATTATGCCCTGACGTTGGGCAGAAAATTAGCTCTTCTCGATGCTTATGGTTTGCCCTGACGTTGGGAAGAAGGTTAGCAGGCTCTTTTCGATGATTATGGTTATGCAAGATCTAAACACACAAAAGGTAACGTTATTTATTATGTTATGCAAGATGTTTCTGAAGAATTTCGTCAGGGCAGCGGTTAATTATGTGATCCGCTCTTCTGAGAACACCCAGTCCATGCCATCTCTCTCTCTCTCTCTCTCTCTCTCTCTCTCTCTCCTCTCTCTCTCTCTC
>JABMCL010001305.1:1125000-1135000 GCA_018857735.1 Alviniconcha marisindica
AGAATGGAATCATGAAAAAAGGAAGAATTAATGATAATAAAACGGGGGTGTACCTAGTTGTTGAATTGGGCATTGTAAGACACTGGTTTGGGGTGTGGACAAGGTTGTATGTGGACTGCAAGTCGTATATAATGAGCATGATTTACAAATCATTGCTGTTTCAGCGATGTCAGAATCTGAACTTCAATAAAAAGAGAGGTAGAATTAACATTAAAAGAAGCTTCGATGAATATTATTACCAAGTTAGTGGAGTTGAAAAACCGAAAGATATGCAACAAGAGTCTGTAGCGAAGGGTTGTATTTGTATAGGGAGAACTGCCGTTCTGTCCTGCTATACAGCCCAGGTTGTAATCAGTTCCCACTGAGTGGTTTCACAGTTTCAGCAGAGATGGTGCGGTGTCTCTATCTTCAGTAATGAATTTGCTAAAGGCAGCATTTGACGCGACAGGGACCGCCGTTCTTCTGCTTCTGTGACCAACGAAGCAGGTTGAAGACTGACACTTTTAGTGCATGCCGGGTTATTTGGGTGTTTCCGTAATCCACCGAACTCTGGCATGAACTACGGGATATGTGATAAAGTAAACATGGTGCTTAACGTCCACAGAAACCATAAGGCTTATTAGGGACGGGGAGACGGGTGGAAGGGGGTGTGGAGGTGCGGAAAGAGGGAGATTATATAACTATCGCTACACTGTCACCACCGAATGACTCCTGCGTTAAGATGAACAGCGATGAGAGCCATTTTAATGTTTCATTTATTGTGAGGGACAAAGTCACAAGACAGTGTCCAAAGACCACAACCTTTGAAGAGAAAGGTGAGCCGAAGCGGATCCGAACCGAGATCCCTCTGCTTACCAGCCTAACGCTTTACCGCTGGGCCAAACCGACTCACGAACGTATGCGATCTTTTTCGCATGCATTATATATATACAGACGGCGGACCTCGGTTTTGGCATTATTCGAAGGACATAATATATAGAACCTGTACGGTATCACTCTGGAGAAGTCTCGGCCGGGTAGGCGTAAAGCCAAGCCCGCTGAGCGGAGTGACTACACCTTTAACTGCACAGGCGCCGCTAGCTCTGGTGGTGAGAGGTTCCTGAGATAGAGGAGAACTCTCTGGCATTAAAGCATGCCCAGCATATCATCCGGCTTGTTCGGGATGGCCACGTTTCATCCGGCTTGTTCGGGATGGCCACGTTTCATCCGGCTTGTTCGGGATGGCCACGTTTCATCCGGCTTGTTCGGGATGGCCACGTTTCATCCGCCTCAGTTGTTCGGGCTTGACTCGCCACCATGCAAGCGCTGCGGCGACAGCTGCCTGATAGCGGCCTGCAGGTGTGAGCAGAATCTGTTACGGTACAACGAGTGGCCACTGGCGCCCAGCAGTTAAGGCAGCAACGCTATCGGGGTGGTTCCGCTTTATGCTGCCTATAATGAGGCTGTCCTAGCGGATGTATCACACAGAGAATCCATCATGATCTCCCTTTAAAGACGCGGCGCACGTGTAGCGGATAAAACGCTTTTGATCAGGTTCTGCATTTAGATTAAAGTCTGGCTGTTAGAGGTGTCGGCTGCCAACTAGCAAGCCCCAGCAGCTTTAGCCAATGAGAACGTCACAAATAATACTCCCCGCGAAAAACCCGAAGACTGAAGCACGAGCGGAGGAAGAGAGCGACGGGCACGCGGGTTCGGAACGGGCAAAAACCATGGACCTCCATATATATATATAGGTCCATTGGTTAAACCTTCACATCAAGTCACACTGCACCGTCACTGATGACGAGCGATTCAAATATCTGCTGCAAACCAATGAGACAAATAGTTGCCATCATTTAGACTCCCATAGTCGTGCGACGGTTCTATTCAACAGTCAGCACAGTAAATACTACAGTGTGCCCGGGTCTGAGCGAGAGCTTGTGGCAACGTAGTACTACACAGAGGTCGGAGCGAGAGCTTATGGGAACGTAGGCACTACGCTGAAGTCCGCAGCGAGAGCTTGTGGCAACGTAGTACTACACAGAGGTCTGAGCGAGAGCTTGTGGCAACGTAGTACTACACAGAGGTCTGAGCGAGAGCTTGTGGCAACGTAATACTACATAGAGGTCGGAGCGAGAGCTTATGGTAACGTAGGTACTACACAGAGGTCGGAGCGAGAGCTTATTGTAACGTAGGTACTACACAGAGGTCGGAGCGAGAGCTTATGGTAACGTAGGTACTACGCAGAGGTCGGAGCGAGAGCTAATATTGGAACGTAGATACTAAATAGAGGTCGGAACGAGAGCTATGGGAACGCAATAGGTACTACATAGAGATCGCGGGAGCGAGAGCTAATACGGGAACGTAGATACTACATAGAGGTCGGAGCGAGAGCTTATGGGAACGTACATACTACGTTGAAGTCCGGAGCGACGAGAGCTTGTGGGAACGTAGGTACTACATAGAAGTCGGGGTGGGAACGTAACTATGGAGGCGGGCCTTAGATCTCAGAGCGGGACGGACTTTGTAAATATACATGCACATCAACCAGATCCGCCGTAAAGAACAACGCCACAAACTCTGATTCAAACCGTGGGATACACCTGTACGGGTAAACACAAAGTGGAATTTCTAGAACTGCCGGTACCGGCCTGTTTAGAAATGGGATTAATGCTGGTAGAGACAAACAAATTCAGACAGTGCTGGTAGAGACAAACAAATTCAGACAGATAAACCGGTTCGGACTCCGTGATGAGTTTGTAGTCATTCATTTTGAATCACATGCGACAAAAAGCTCAGAGATGAGTCTGTTGGAGAGCGAAGAATTATTAGTAGCGCTATATAAAAGTGATCGTCATCATCATCATCGTCATCGTCATCATCATCATCATCATCATCATCATCATCATCATCATCATCACTAGTACATGTACTACGAGTAGCGATGAGTGTGTATAGATGCGGAAGCTGACGTACGTGTACGCCAGCATCCCCGTGAACTGATCGCTTCTTGAACGAAGGTGCGCCTCCTCTGCTGTGTCTTTCCATCTCAGTGGGTTTGAAACACCGTGAGTGGCTAGGAACCAGAATCGGTGAACCCTCTTCAGCCTTGGCGGGGTGTGCATTCGGGGGGTGGGGGTGGAGACCACAGACAGTCGGGGGAGGAGGGGTTGGGGGGGGGGGGGGGGGGGGGCGGGGGGCTCGTTGCCTACTGACGTCACAGGCCACTTCCCCTGTTGAACGACTAATCAGGGTGTGCGGAGCAAGGTCTGTGAAATGTCTGCCGCTTTGTAGTGCCGGCCCACTGCCGAAAGCCATTCACGGCTTGGTAAGGTGGAAAGCGAGGGAAAGGCAGTAACTAGTAGCCTAGCGTGAGTTTTTCGGGTGGACGGAGGCTGGGCGGCAGCCTACAGTAGTGTGACCGGGTCAGCAAGTGGAGAAACCCGTACTGACCTCCACTGAGTGACTGACCACCAGACAACCTTGACCAGGGAGAGGGCAATGCCTGGCCCTGACTCAGATTGTCCGCTCTCCTGGAATGGTTATAGACACACGTACACCCTCTGAATTACCCAGGTTATAGACACACGTACACCCTCTGAATTACCCAGGTTATAGACACACGTACACCCCCTGAATTACCCAGGTTATAGACACACGTACACCCCCTGAATTACCCAGGTTATAGACACACGTACACCCCCTGAATTACCCAGGTTATAGACACACGTACACCCCCTGAATTACCCAGGTTATAGACACACGTACACCCTCTGAATTACCCAGGTTATAGACACACGTACACCCCCTGAATTACCCAGGTTATAGACACACGTACACCCTCTGAATTACCCAGGTTATAGACACACGTACACCCCCTGAATTACCCAGGTTATAAACACACGTACACCCCCTGAATTACCCAGGTTATAGACACACGTACACCCCCTGAACTATGATTACCCAGGTTATAGACACACGTACACCCCCTGAATTACCCAGGTTATAGACACACGTACACCCCTGAATTACCCAGGTTATAGACACACGTACACCCCATGAATTACCCAGGTTATAGACACACGTACACCCCCTGAATTACCCAGTTTGTATAATGGTAGACCGGATGGGCGTGGCGGAAGGAGGGATGAAGGGTTGCTGTATTCTGTCCCTAACGGTATACCGCTTTCTGCCCAGCAAAAAGTGACAAAGCTTTCTGCCCAGCAAAAAGTGACAAAGCTTTCTGCCCAGCAAAAAGTGACAAACACCCCGAACAAAAAATCCTTTGCATAGGGAGTTGGGGAAACGGATAACATCAAAGATGAATGCTAAACGTATGATGGTACTTACAGATGGCTGCATGGCCTGAGTTTGTACTGGAGTGACTGAGATGCTCGGCACTGTAGTTGCGACCCGGGAGCCGCTTAATTAAATTTATACTGCAGTCAATACCAGGCTTGCTCCTTCAGTTCTTCCTGTGTCAGTTGTCTGTCTCTTTCTAGCCTTTCAGTCGTTCCAACTCTCCCCTGTCTGTCTGTTTGTCTGTCTGTCTGCCCGTCCGTCTCTCTGTCTCTCTCTGGCTCTGGCTCTGTCTGTCTGTCTGTCTCTGTCTCGCTGTCTCTCTCTCTCTGTCTGTCTGTCTGTCTGTGTGTCTGTCTGTCTGTCTGTCTGTCTGTCTGTCTCTCTCTTCTCTCTCTCTCTCTCTCTCTCTCTCTCTCTCTCTCTCTCTCTCTCTCTCTCTCTCTCTCTCTCTCTCTGTTTTACTTGCACTGAAGTACAATTTGCTCTGGAAGAACACTTCCATTATAAGAGAGTTTTTGCAGATCAGAAAATGGCGATATATAAACTTCACAAAGAAGTAAATTTGATTTGATATGCACAGCTTGATGTCAGTTTGATTTATTACGCATTTGTTTATTAATTACTTTTTACCCCAGTGTTTGCTGTTGTAATTTAATGATGTTTTATGATTGGCATGAATGTGTGATGAGTGTACTTGGCACCACAAAACATTCCTAGTGGAATTGTATTGATACTTGGCAATAAAATTGTACTGTTTTGTATTGTAAAAGCTATGTGTTATTATTATAAAATCAATGATATCGTACTGTAATTCTCTGTATAACCAACGTGTGGTTTTATGGAGCATAAGCTTTGTTGTCTCATGGTTTGCTGTAGATGATCATCACGATTTTCCTGTTCGTTTTCAGTGTTCAGTGACATGCGGCAGAGGCCAACAGCAAAGGGAGATAATGTGCATGGACAGGGCAGGCAACTCGGTGGCCTACGACATGTGCAAGTCACCGAAACCTCGCAACACGAAGCGCTGTGCTGCGGGACAATGCCCCAAGTGGAAGAAAGGACGATGGAGCAGGGTAAGGAATTAAAGACGTGGGCATTGTACCTGTGGCTCTGTTGTCTCTGTGTGTGTCTGTCTACAAAACGGTCTGTTTGCCTCTGATGGCTATGAATTCTATGTAATTTGTGTTTCACGCATAAGAATAGGTTTATGTATGGTTATCATTTCTCTGTCTGTCTGTGTGTCGGTCTACAAATTGGTCTGTTTGCCTCTGATGGCTATGAATTCTATGTAATTTGTGTTTCACGCATAAGAATAGGTTTATGTATGGTTATCATTTCTCTGTCTGTGTGTCTGTCTACAAACTGGTCTGTTTGTCTCTGATGGTCATGTATTCTATGTAATTTGTGTTTCACGCATAAGAACAGGTTTATGTATGGTTATCATTTCTCTGTCTGTCTGTGTGTCTGTCTATTAACTGGTCTGTTTGTCTCTGATGGTTATATATTCTATGTAATTTGTGTTTCACACATAAGAATAGGTTTATGTATGGTTATCACTTGTCTGTCTGTCTGTCTGTGTGTCTGTCTACAAACTGGTCTGTTGTCTCTGATGGTTATGTATTCTATGTAATTTGTGTTTCACACATAAGAATAGGTTTATGTATGGTTATCACTTGTCTGTCTGTCTGTCTGTGTGTCTGTCTACAAACTGGTCTGTTTGTCTCTGATGGTTATGTATTCTATGTAATTTGTGTTTCACACATAATAATAGGTTTATGTATGGTTATCACTTGTCTGTCTCTCTGTCTGTGTGTCTGTCTACAAACTGGTCTGTTTGTCTCTGATGGTTATGTATTCTATGTAATTTGTGTTTCACACATACGAATAGGTTTATGTATGGTTATCACTTGTCTGTCTCTCTGTCTACAGACTGATCTGTCTGCCTCTGATGGTTATGCATTCCATGTAATTTGTGTTTCACGCACAAGAATAGGTTTATACATGGTTATCAGTCATCATTTGTTTATACGTCACTTCCTGCTGACACCACATACCAATATCTGATATAGTTTCCTGCAAAATCAGTCTGTTTTGTGCTGTAGAAATGTATTGGCTAATACGATCACTGAGGTGGTCCAAGGTACAAAATTGCAACACTCACGGCTGTGTTTTCAGTTTGTCTGCTAAAACAACATTTAACACGGTAGAAAAACAACTAAAAACATGAACGACATAAATGTAGAATGCAAACTGGTAGTTTATACTGCGTAACAGTACACATTGCTTGTGGTTAGAATGCAAATTGGTGGTTTATACTGCTTAATAGTACACATTGCCTGTGGATTGTCCTTGCCCTTGCAGTGTTCTGTGACGTGTGGGGAAGGAGTGAAAACACGTGAAGTTGTCTGCCGCAACAGCATGAAGGAGGTGGTCTCCCCTACCCTGTGTCCACGACAGTCACAGCCCAAGCATGTCCGACCATGTCAGCGTAAAGACTGCTCGCTCTTCGTGTGGAAAGTTGACCAGTGGTCAGAGGTAAGAGCGACTCTGTATGTTTGCGTTCTGATCAGTTACATGTGGACTCTTGGACAGAGGACCGCCATTTCATAATGAGATAGGTCATGTGGTGGGTCATGAGATTGAAAGCGAGGTTAGGTTCTGTATTGACATAGGTCATTCTTAATGACCTAGCTAGGTCACAGTGAGATCAACAGTGAGGTTGGATTGCCATTTTTGCGCAGTCCAACCTCACTTTCAATCTCAGTACAATTCTCTCTCTCTCTCTCTCTCTCTCTCTCTCTCTCTTCTCTCTCTCTCTCTCTCTCTCTCTCTCTCTCTCTCTCTCTCTCTCTCTCTCTCTCTCACACACACACACACAATCTCTGCCTCTTTCTCTCTCATTCTCTTTCTCCCTCTCTGTTTCAAGTTTGAGTTCTCTATTGCGTATAAGTGTGTTAACTGTATTGATGTTCAATGTTAGTGTTTTTTGTTTTTGTCACGAGTTGTTGGTACAGTGCAGCAAGTTAACTTAGCTTAGAGAATGGTGCTTTATAAGAATTATAATACTATTGTATGTCATTATATGATGGTAACATTTTCGTGTAGGTATGTAGAAAAACAACAACCCACAAGACATTTAAAAAGAAAAAAATCTTGACTGCTATTCTACAGATGATTGCTGTACACTAGCAGCGATGTTCGTGCTAGTGTACTGTTAAGCAGCTTGCTCCAGTGCACGCCTGTTCATTGCGTTCTGTGTTCCAGTGTTCCAAAACATGCGGCTTTGGTCGTAAGCACCGGCCCGTGACGTGCCGTAACCGGCAGGGAGTGGAGGTGTCATCCCACCTGTGCGACGTCCAGACGAAGCCCAAGACCAGACGGCGCTGCGCCGAGTTCCCCTGTCCTTACATCTGGAACACCGGGCCCTGGAGTCCTGTGAGTGGGGGTCCTCTCACAACTCCTCTTTTATACTCTCTGTCTGTCTGTCTGCCTGTCTGCCTGCCTGTCTGTCTGTCTGTCTGTCTGTCTGTTTCTGTCTCTGTCTCTCTGTGTCTCTGTCTCTCTCTCTGACAGTGGGGGGGTGGAAACCAGACAGTGGAGGGTGGAAACCTGACATGGGGGGGGGGGGGGGGGGAGGAGGGGTAGGGGACCTCACAGTGGGGGGCGGAAACCAGACAGTGGAGGGTGGAAACCAGATAGTGGAGGGTGGAAACCTGACAGTGGAGGGTGGAAACCAGACAGTGGAGGGTGGAAACCTGACATGGGGGGGAGGGGGAGGGGACCTCACTGTGGGGGGCGGAAACCAGACAGTGGAGGGTGGAAACCAGACAGTGAAGGGTGGAAACCAGACAGTGGAGGGTGGAAACCAGACAGTGGATGGCGGAAACCTAACAGTGGAAGGCGAAAACCAGACAGTGGAGGGTGGAAACCTGACAGTGGAGGGCGGAAACCAGACAGTGGAGGGCGGAAACCAGACAGTGGAGGGCGGAAACCAGACAGTGGAGGGCGGAAACCTTAAAGTGGAGGGTTGAAACCTGACAGTGGAGTGTTGTGGGCTGCAGTGCTCCACAACGTGCGGGGAGGGCCAGCAGATGAGGACGGTGGTGTGCCAGGCGGTGACCAAGGAGGGATGGATCCTGCCCGGGGAGGTCCGCGAGGGCTGCAGTCCTGAAGAGAGGCCCCCCTTCGCCCGCTACTGCAACTACGGAGACTGCCGCGCCAAATACCACTGGAATGTGGGGCCGTGGGGAGAAGTGAGTATTAGTTTGCTGTTGCTGTTGGTGGTGTTGTTGTTGTTGTTGTTGTTGTTGTTGTTGTTGTTGTTGTTGTTGTTGTTGTTGTTGTTGTTGTTGTTGTTGTTGTTGTTGTTGTTGTTGGTGGTGGTGGTGGTGGTGGCGGCGGCGGCGTGTGTTCGTGCGTGCGTGCGTGCGTGCGTGCATCCGTGTGTGCATGCCTGCGTGTGTGCGTGCATGCATGCATGTGTGTGTGTGTGTGACGTGTGTGTGTGTGTGTGTGTGTGTGTGTGTGTGTGTGTGTGTGTGTTTGTGTGTGTGTGTGTGTGTGTGTGTGTTGTGTGTGTGTGTGTGTGTGTGTGTGTGTGTGTGTGTGTGTGTGTGTGTGTGTGTGTGTTTGTGTGTGTGTTTGTGTGTGTGTGTGTGTGTGTGTGTGTGTGTGTGTGTGTGTGTGTGTGTGTGTGTGTTGTTTGTGTGTGTGTGTTTGATTGTGTGTGTGTGTGTGTGTGTGTGTGTGTGTGTGTGTGTGTGTGTGTTGTGTGTTGTGTGTGTGTGGTGTGTTTTACATGTATTATTCTTGCCACTAAAAACTGTTCATGAGCAGATGAAGTCACTTTCCTCATGGAAAGCTAGCTGCACCAGAGTGGTGCCGTGCAGCCTCATTAGTATCTAACATTGCTTGGAATGGCTACATAATCCTGCCAGGACAGTGTTCCTCAGGTGCCTTGGTGTTTTTAATGTAAACCCACCTGTAGGATGCAGGACTTTGGGCTTTTTAACTCCTATAAAGAACTAGACACTCAGTCCACCTCCCTGAGACAAAGGAGAGGGTGGAGTAGGTTGCGGCCTTGAGAAGGATTTGAACCTGCATCCTTCCAATCCTGTGTCTGGCTCCTTCGTCGTCAATGTAGCTGTACTTTTCTTTTCTCCTTCTTTCTTCCAGTTGAGAGTAAATCTATACATGTTTGCTTGCTTTTCTTCCCTTTGATCGGAACATCCCCAGCACCTTGAACTGTCCCATTTTGGATTAGTAACTGGCATGCTACAAGACTCATTACTATTGTTATCATTTATTATTGTTGTTATTGATATTTGTTAGTATTGTTGATGTTCACTACTATTGTTGTTGTTGTTGTTGTGTATCCCAGTGCTCAGCGAAGTGTGGCTCAGGTCGGGAGAACCGGCGAGTGGTGTGCATGAACAACGACAACCAGCGTGTCAACAGCGGGCAGTGCCTGCGACTCTACCGCCCTCCTAGACACCGACCATGCTACAGCGGGCCCTGTGAGTGCTTTGTGCAGGGTAGCATGGGTGTGCTTTGTGCAGGGTAGCAGTGGGTGTGCTTTGTGCAGGGTAGCAGTGGGTGTGCTTTGTGCAGGGTAGCATGGGTGTGCTTTGTGCAGGGTAGCAGTGGATGTGCTTTGTGCAGGGTACCAGTGGGTGTGCTTTGTGCAGGGTAGCATGGGTGTACTTTGTGTAGGGTAGCA
>JABMCL010001305.1:1140000-1147500 GCA_018857735.1 Alviniconcha marisindica
GTTCTGTTCTGTCCTGTCTGTCTGTCTGTCTGTCTGTCTGTCTGTTGCTGTCCTGTCTGTCTGTCTGTCTGTCTCTCTCTCTCTCTCTCTCTCTCTCTCTCTCTTCTCTCTCTCTCTCCTCTCTCTCTCTCTCTCTCTCTCTCTCTCTCTCTCTCTCTCTGTGTGCAGCATACTGTTGATGGTAGTTAAAATCCCAAATCTCTGTTGCGAGCTTTCCTTCTGTGCCCTGAGAGTTTCTGCTATTCTTCCTCTGTGCCTTTCCACCATTGCACCATCCACGCTAAGAAGCAGCTGTGCTTGCAGGGTCAGTTCAGTGTGGACCTGGTGGGCACGGGCTTCATCGTGTCCATCAACACCACCTGGATGCTTCAGGGCAACGAGGCCGCGCAGCAGATCTGGAGACTGAGGGTAGGTTGTTCTGCTGCAGGCTAGCACTGTCTGCCTTCTGTGATGGCGGTGGTGGTGGTGATGGTGATGATGATTTTGCTGCCACTGGTGGTGGTGGCGATAGTGTTGCTGCCATTGGTGGTGGTGGTGATGGCGTTGCTGCCATTGGTGGTGGTGGTGGTGATGGTGTTGCTGCCATTGGTGGTGGTGGTGATGGTGTTGCTGCCACTGGTGGTGGTGATGGTGTTGCTGCCTTTGGTAGTGGCAGTGGTGGTGGTGATAGTGTTGCTGCCATTGGTGGTGGTGATGGTGTTGCTGCCATTGGTTGTGTGATGACGTTGCTGCCATTGGTAGCAGTGGTGGTGGTGATGGTGTTGCTGCCATTGGTGGTGATGATGGTGTTGCTGCCATTGGTTGTGTGATGGCGTTGCTGCCATTGGTATAACTTGCACAGTGTACAGTTTGTTCACTTTGTGCAGGTAACACTATAACTTGCACAGTGTACAATTGTTCATCTTGTGCGTGTAACATTATAACTTGCTCATTGTACAATTTGTTCACCTTTTGGGTGTAACACTATAACTTGCACCGTGTACAATTTGTTCACCTTGTACATGTAACACTATAACTTGCACAGTGTACAATTTGTTTACCTATTGGGTGTAACACTATAATTTGCACAGTGTACAATTTGCTCATCTTGTGCATGTAACACTATAACTTGCACAGTGTACAACTTGTTCACCTTGTGTGTGTAACACTACCAAGTGTACATTGTTCACCTTGTGCATGTAACGTTAAGTGTGCATTGTATATGTTACCTTGTTCATGTGACAATGTCAAGTGTACATTGTACAATTTGGTCACCTTGTGATAACTCTGTCAAGTGCATGTTGTTCACTTCATGCATGCAACACTGTCAAGTGTGCATTACGCAATTTGTTCACTTTCTGCATATAGCACTATTAAATATACACTATGCAACGTTCACTTCTGCCTTGTGACGCTCTCTTCTTTTCCCTCCAGCAGTGGACATAAATAGCATCTGTGTGCATTGCTGTCTTCTTCAGGATGGGCAGATAATACGTGGGCTGTGTGGCGGCTACTGTGGAGTGTGCTCCCCTGACCACCTGACGGGCCTCCAGCTGCAGCTGCTGCGTTGAAGGTCTGGCGGAGCAACGGCCGGTTTTCAACCACAACCTCCATGACGTCCGTGAGGGAGGGAGGGAGGATGGCGGACAGCCTGGTCCTCTCTCTCCCCTCCTCCTTTGCTGCCTCACTCAAACCCAGAGGACCAGCCACTGCCATGGTCATTGATGTTGGTGGTCAACGACGTCAGCCGTACCCATTGTAGTGAGGACGCCAGTTGCGTCCAGATCCAAGGCTTGGAGGACTCAATCGCGGTGAAACTGTCTCGCAGGACCTGCCGGTGAAAGTCTGACGTCTGTCCCGCGGTGTTTGTGCAGACTTTGTCTCTGAAACTTGGTCCATTTATAGGCAGCATTGGAGCGCATGCAAGGAACAGCCTGTCTTAGCATCCAACCAGTCAGGAGGTGATTAAGCATCTCCACCCGCCGGCTGTTACGTGCACAGGGTACAGCAGGCAGCAGCGTCCAGCTGCAGGGCTCATGAGGGGACTTTACAGTCTCAGTCCACAGTCCATTGCCCATGTTGACTAAGCCACAGGAAAAAAAATCTGGATGAAGAGCAGTACAGTCTGAAGCTGCTGAAGTCAGCCGACACTGGAGCACATGCTACCAAAGTGATGCGTGCACATTCTGTTTGAAGAACTGTCAGCCGTAATGCAATCACACGATAAGCTGATGGACTCTTGACGGGTTTCCTGCTGAAGGAAATCCACAGGCCAGAAGTTTATTTCTCTCTCTCTCTCTCAGCAGACAGTTCAGTTGACAGGGGGATGTTATTATGTCCCAGTGTGATGATGAACTGTTAGGGTGCTCTGTCGGATTTTCTTGTTGATAAGTCCGCTTTTCTGATGACTGCAGGAGAAAGGGGCTTTGCGGTCCTGAGAACACTGAAATAGGAAGTGGCCACCAGCTCCATCACTGCCAGGTGATTAACAGACAGAGCCTGACAGGAAACCTTGCACTGGCCAGAGCCTGATCTACTGCTTGAAGCTCGTAGTGTCCAGAACCTAGATGGCAAATCAAATGTTACATTTACTGCAGTCTTATCTGCCAATCAAAGAGATTGTGACAGAGCCTAGATGGCCAATCAAATCTTGTGCTTTCTGCAGTCTGATGTGCCAATCAAAGATTGTGTTTGTCAGGGTTCAGCTGGCCAGTCAAAGCTGGGCGGAGCCTAATCTGCCCTATAAAGCTCCTAGCTGGCCAGTCAAAGCTGGGTGGAACCCAATCTGCCCGATAAAGCTTGTGTTGGCAGATCCTAGCTGGACAGTCAAAGCTGGGTGGAGCCCAATCTGCCCTATAAAGCTTGTGTTGGCAGATCCTAGCTGGCCAGTCAAAGCTGGGTGGAACCCAATCTGCCCGATAAAGCTTGTGTTGGCAGATCCTAGCTAGACAGTCAAAGCTGGGTGGAACCCAATCTGCCCAATAAAGCTTGTGTTGCAGATCCTAGCTGAACAGTCAAAGCTGGGTGGAGCCCAATCTGCCCTATAAAGCTTGTGTTGGCAGATCCTAGCTGATCAGTCAAAGCTGGGTGGAGCCCAATCTGCCCAATAAAGCTTGTGTTGGCAGATCCTAGCTGATCAGTCAAAGCTGGGTGGAGCCCAATCTGCCCTATAAAGCTTGTGTTGGCAGATCCTAGCTGATCAGTCAAAGCTGGGTGGAGCCCAATCTTCCCTATAAAGCTTGTGTTGGCAGATCCTAGCTGATCAGTCAAAGCTGGGTGGAGCCCAATCTGCCCTATAATACTTGCGTTGGCAGATCCTAGCTGACCAGTCAAAGCTCACTGGCCCTGACTCCTGCCACTCTATTCCAACACAGACTGCTAAAAACATGCTTGCGATGCACAGACTGCGATGCCGAGGTCATAATGCAGCACAATTACAATCTTTGTGCTACACACGAGCATATCAAGTCATATTGTGGCGACTGGAATCTAAGACTAATTTTGTGGTTCTAGATTACCACAAAAAGAGTCAACAAAGACGCAATGTGGAGAAGTCATTAGGAGTCTTCAAATACTTTTGAAGAAAGGAGAACATGACCAAAACTGTTTGGATCTCAAATGTCGTTTTCAGATAATGCTCACTTTGTTGGGTTGCTGCAGTGTCAGCATAGTCAACATGTAGCTGGCCAAGCAACCGATAATGGCAACAATGGTCAACCAGTTGATTGTAAATATCAACATTTTCTGGTCTAGCTGTCAAATCAATCATTAGGGGAGGCAATGCAACTGGTCAGCAGCATTAAGATAAGTGACTAGACCGCTGATGAGTTCATCCACTTAATCACTCATCAGATAAGGCAGCACCTCAAGAGCAATACGGCCAGTAGACTTTTGATGAGGTTCATCCACCAAATTCCTCATCAGAAAATACCGACCAAGAGGACCATTGGCCAGTAGACCACTGATGAGGTTCATCCACCAAATTACCTCAAGAAGACAAAGGCCAGTTGACCACCAGTGAGGTTCGTCCACCAAAATACTCATCAGATAAGGCAGCACGTCTGATCAAGATCATTGAGGCCAGTGACTGGACATCTGACGAGGTTCATCCATTAAATTACTCATACTTTGTGGATCTGCTTTTCACAATGCTTTTTCCTCCCCCCCCCCCCCCCCCCCCAGCCTGTTTCTACTATGCACCATGGACATGTTATTTTGCCCCCCAGCAAATATGGAGTAAGTGCTGCGCTGAAAAGTGGACACTGACACTGACTCGTCAGAAAAGGCAGCACAATTAATTAAAGGTGTTAAGGCCAGTGACTAGAGTGCCGATGAGATTCATCCATCACATTACTCACTGGACAAGGTAGCACGACTGATCAACAGCATTAAGGCCAGTGACCAGACTGCTGATGAGGTCCAGCCATCAGATTACTACTGCCATGTCAGCTATCACTCACAGAACACTCAATACTGTTTCTGCAGGATCTGCCATGTCAGCTGTCACTCACAGAACACTCAATACTGTTACTGCAGGATCTGCCACGTTAGCTGTCACTCTCAGAACACAATATATTATTACTGCAGGATCTGCCATGTTAGCTGCCACCCTCAGAATACCCTCAGTACTGTTACTGCAGGATCTGCCAGGCTAGCTGTCACTCTCAGAACACCCTCAATGCTATTACTGCAGGATCTGCCATGTTAGCTGTCACTCACAGAACACTCAAGACTAATACTGCAGGATCTGCCATGTTAGCTGTCACTCACAGAACGCCATCAATACTGTTGCTGTAGGATATGCCATGTTAGCTGTCACTCAGAGAACACACTCATTGCTGAAGGATCTTTCAGTACACTTGAAAGACCAGGTCTTCAACGGATGTGATATGCCTAATTAATAGCAATAAAAACATGTTTTGAAGCCAATCCAAGCTAAAAAGGGAAAAATACGTGTTTTGGATTACTTTGTGAGGGAATAGGTTGACATGAGCAGCTGACTGTAGTCAGAAATGCTTGGCTCCCAAGCTGTGGGTGAGGTTTGTACCTGTGTCATGACCCACTTGCCACCTGCTAGGAGCTGATGATGATGTAGCGTACAGTAGTCATCTGTTTCTTTGAGGGAATCACTGCCAACATGCTACATCCGTAACATCAATGATACAGAATCAGAATGTCATGCGATTTTACACTTATGCCCTTTATTTTAAAAACAGAATCAAAATCACACAGTTGTATTTACTTTCTTTTCTTCTTCTTCTTTAGCAGAACTTGCTTAACCCCCCCCTCCCCCCTACCCCACCACACACAGACACACACACACACACACACATGCATGAACGCACGCATGCACACACGCACGCATGCACAGGCCACACACACACACACACACACACACACACACACACACACACACACACACACACACACACACATATATTAATTTGTCCGTGTGGTGTTACAGACGAGATGGTGACCTATTCACGATTTTGCTGATACATGGATTCTGCTGTAAATGTTTTTGTGAGTGCTGTTGAGGGTGAAGGTACAGGTTATCCATCGCTGACCTGGCCACTGTAACACACTGTGGACAATGTCACTGGTCAGGGTGGGAACAAGGCACTGCATTGCTGGCTGGATCTCCAGCGCTTTACAAGTCCACTTGCTGCTGGATCTCCAGTGCGTTACAAGTCCACTTGAGGCTGGATCTCCAGCGCGTTACAAGTCCACTTGATGCTGGATCTCCAGTGCGTTACAAGTCCACTTGAGGCTGGATCTCCAGTGCGTTACAAGTCCACTTGAGGCTGGATCTGCAGTGTGTTACAAGTCCACTTGAGGCTGGATCTGTAATGCGTTACAAGTCCACTTGAGGCTGGATCTCCAGTGCGTTACAAGTCCACGTGATGCTGGATCTCCAGTGCGTTACAAGTCCACTTGCTGGCTGTTACCACAAGCAGTCATTATTGCCGTCATCCGGATGCATATTATTTATTGAAATCAAACTTGCATCATTGAATTTGTTTTACTTTTGTGTATGTGGATATTTTTGCTAAACTCATATTGCCATAATATATACCGGTATATAAATGCACTTGTATTATTGTTAATAGAGGAAGACTGTCATAATAATGCGTGTGTGTGCGTGTGTGTGTGTGCTTTCACTGTAAGCCGCTGTTCATAATCTGTTTAAGTTAGGTGTGTATAGTTTTTCTTGTGTGTCTGGGTAAGCATATACATGTGTGTGGTGGTGTGTGTGTGTGTGTGTGTGTGTGTGTGTGTGTGTGTGTGTGTGTGTGTGTGTGTGTGTGTGTGCGTGCACTTGGAGTGGTCATGCTGAATAAGATTATGCGCCATACAAATACTAATTGCATGTTAGAGTGTTTAAGAGTATAGATCTGGTTTGCAGGGGGCTGGGAGAGTAGGTTGAGTGTGTTTGGGGGGTGGAGGCGGATATCGACAATGTCTCCAGATTTCAAGTATGCCTTTCTTCCTCACAACTTTCATGTGGATCATATTCAGAAGCTACGGTTTTCTGCAAAAATCTGATGTGTTCAGAATTATGTTTTGACTTTAACTCATGCTTGTTTCCTTGCTGTGTGTGTGTGTGTGTGTGTGTGTGTGTGTGTGTGTGTACATGTGTGTGTGTGTCTGTGTCTGTGTGTCTGTGTCTGTGTGTATCTGGGGATGCTTACTAGTAGTCTGGTAGCTATAATTATAGAGAAGGGGAAGATGCAGTCACCCATGTTCTTGTACAAAACAACATGATAGTTTAGTGACTGACAATAGATACTTATGACAACCTATCATGGTTAAGTATTCTTCATGAGTCACTTTGATTGTATTGCAGATTTGTTTGCCTTAAGCTGTATATGTTAATTGATTCAACAGAAGGTGTTAAATATTTGTTGGTTGTTAGATGTAGCGAGCACGTTTTACTTATCATTTAAATTGATGCTTTGTTTACAATTTACCTCAAGAACCTCAGTGGAGTTTTTCATTGTCTGATTACTTTTTGAAGTTTTTTTAATTGTTTTTGTTCCTGCATGCTGTCGGACTCACCAGAGTGTACATTTTTTGTGAGACATTATTTACTGGATGTCTGGACTTGCCAAGTGCTGCATTATGATTATGCTTTTATTTTTTGAAACCTCAACAATTTTTAACTAGTCAGATTCAGAACAAATACTTTCTCATGCTGTTTACTTTGGGCAACAGGCACAGGTTTTAGCAAGTGGTTGTTTAAGTTAGCCTCAGTTCCCCCTACCCCCTACCACCACCACGACCACCACCATCTCTGCTGGCTACACACACCCATTTCCAAGGATGCAAACACATACGCATGTATGCACTCTCTCTCTCTCTCTCTCTCTCTCTCTCTCTCTCTCTCTCTCTCTCTCTCTCTCTCTCTCTCTCTCTCTCTCTCTCTCTCTCACACACACACACACACACACACACACACACACACACACACACACTCAAGCAAATGATACATGCATATGCACACACATTCAAGCATGCATG